>CM034469.1:12562885-12586056 GCA_019925255.1 Litchi chinensis | reverse complement strand
TGATAATGAGGATGAGAAACAGATTTCTATTAGACCAAATTTGATAACCCTCATGACGATTCTTCCTGGTTGTGCTGCCCTGTCAGCATTAGCGAAAGGGAAGGAAATTCATGCTTACGCTATTAGAAACATGTTGGCAACAGATGTAGCAGTGGGGAGTGCATTGGTCGACATGTATGCAAAATGCGGATGCTTAAACTTAGCAAGAGGAGTGTTTGATCAGATGCCACTCAGAAATGTAATCACGTGGAATGTTATTATCATGGCTTATGGGGTGCACGGAAAAGGGGAGGAAGCCTTAGAACTTTTTAAAAATATGGCAGCAGAAGGAACTAAGGGTGAAGAAGTGAAGCCTAATGCAGTTACGTTCATAGCAATATTTGCAGCGTGTAGTCACTCAGGGATGGTAGAGGAGGGAATAAACTTGTTTGACAGAATGAAAGACGACTTCGGGATTGGACCTGTGGCAGATCACTATGCATGTGTTGTGGACTTGCTTGGCCGAGCTGGTAAAGTTGAGGAAGCATACAAACTCATCAATAAAATGCCTCCCGAGTTTGACAAAGCTGGTGCCTGGAGTAGCTTGCTTGGTGCTTGTCGAATACACCAGAACGTAGAAATTGGGGAAGTTGCAGCTCATAATCTCTTGCGTTTGGAGCCAGATGTGGCGAGTCACTATGTTCTACTCTCTAATATTTACTCATCCGCTAGGCTTTGGGACAAGGCAAACAAGATTCGAAGGAAAATGAAGGAAATGGGAGTGAAGAAAGAACCCGGATGTAGTTGGATAGAATTTGGTGATGAGATTCACAAATTTGTAGCTGGGGATGGATCACATTCACAAAGTGAGAAACTACACGGATTCCTTGAAACCTTGTCCGAAAGATTGAGGAAGGAGGGTTACGTGCCTGACACATCTTGTGTTCTTCACAATGTTGACGAAGAGGAGAAAGAAACTTTACTCTGTGGACACAGTGAGAAACTGGCAATTGCATTTGGCATCCTCAATACACCTCCCGGAACGATCATTAGAGTTGCCAAGAATCTCAGAGTTTGCAATGATTGCCATCTTGCTGCCAAGTTCATCTCAAAGATTGTAGACAGGGAAATCATCCTAAGAGACGTAAAGCGTTTCCATCATTTCCGAAATGGAAACTGTACCTGTGGGGATTATTGGTAAAAAGGGTGATCGAATTCAGCTATTCTTCGATCAAATAACAATTTTTTGCCTGGACTCCTATGCCATCCACAACAATATTAGGCCATATTCTTCCACTGTACTAAACCATCTACAAATGTATGTAAGCCTTGTTTTAGAAATTTTTGTGCTTCAGAAGTACCAATGAAATAATACAATACAAATTTGTACATGTTCAATTTTGCTGCTCAAGGAACAGCACATTCAATCTGCAGCTAGCCACCAGTGGGAAGCCAAGAGAACTGAAGTGGCCATGGCCCCCAAACATAAGAAGAAGCTTTGTTTAAAAAAGAAAAATTATTGGATTGGCCCAGGGGACTACCGGAGTCCGGAACCAAGTAAGATGGGATATTGATGACAAAACCCGAAGAGCAGCTCTCATATGGAAGATATTGGTTCACACGGAGGTGGGAAAAGATAGCCACATTAGTGGCTACACATTGCTCAGTGTCAAATCCAAGTTCTGAGATAACTTTGGGCTGTACTGCCAATCACTTTGGCAAAGCACTTATTGACAAGAAGCTTCATTTTTAGTCTTATCTCCATTAGGAATTCACATTCTCATATGTTTTGGCCCCCACGAGTTCTTCTTAGGTTGAATGTTAAGAATGCAAATTTTAATCTTACCACTAATGCATGCAATCGAAATTTTATGATGGAAGAAAAAGGAAAATTAACTAATTTTCTGTGAAATTTTTAAATAATAACATAAAAATTAATTGACCTTTACTTATATGTGTATGTGTTCCTTTTTAATTAGTTCTTATTTCAATTTCGGTAATTACCAAATCAGTTGCGGACCTTTTTAAAAATTTAAAGTAGTTTACGAATTTTTCATTTGCGACCAAATTGGTCTCCATATTTATTCGAAGTACCAAATTAGTACATTTGACTAGCTTATGTTAGGCAACTTTAACTTTAAAAATGATATAATTATAATTTTAATTTAACTGAAAATAAATGCAGGAGCCGTTTACTAAGCTTAAATACGGGCTTAATATTAAAAATTATCGAAATACATATGGTTAGATTTCGTATTTTTAATCATCTAAGCATTGCATGACCGAAAATTTGTTTTCAGTTCTTATTAGTCTAAACATAGAACATAAGTATTTAAATTCTGCATATTGACATAAGTTTAAGATTTGAATGATTAATTGATTTAATCAAGGATGGTAAAGTTGGAAAGACTTAAAAAATACCTATTCACCCATATCTAGGTGAACACATGCCCATCAAGCCAACTAACACAAAATTCCAATAAAATATAGTATAAATGATTTTAATGAATACTTTATTTTCATATAAGTATAGTTTCTAATTGGCCCTTCATATATAGCTTAATCAACAAGGGAGACTCTAAGCAAGTTAAAGTGCCTAATTATTATTAATAAACGTTGAAAGATGAGAATTGTGGCCAAGCTAGGTGGTAAGTCAGACCCATCTCACTTGGCAGGTTGGGGGTTTGAACCTCTTGTCCCCCTTTGAGTGGGGCGTTTCGTTGATGCTGCTGCCTCCCATCCGGGGAGCCATTGTGTCATCTTCCTCCCCTTCAAGCTTCAGTTCTAGGCTGGTCTTTCTGTTCTCCCATTTAAAGAGGCCGGTTTATAGTACATGTTTATATAATCTATAACGTACTATATCAAAAAGAAAAAAAAAGAAAAGAAAAAAGATACAGTAATTTTATGCACCGGACATTTTGCAACTTGGCCTAAAATTGTACTGACATTTTTAGAATTAGTTAACATTTTTCCAAAAAGTTTAAAAAGAATCAATGTGTAAATAATTAATGATAGGATAATATGAAAGCATACGAATCCTTACTATGATATTCACTATTTCAAATCACCCTTTTCAATTTGCGAAGGCTTTAATAAATATACATATTTTAATTGGCAAAGTTTTTACCCAAATATAATTATATTAGAATCAATTACATATAAATCTTTCTTTTTTGTCGATTCATGTTTAAAGTCATTCATCCATATTAGTACCAAGGATACAATATCTGAGATGACACATTGCGTATTTGAAAATGTGCCACATTTAGGAAGTTTGAAATGGAAAAAATATTGGTAAAACATGCATAAGTTTTTATAAAAGGGACTGGCTATGGTACAAACAACTTTTGTTGAAATAAAAAATATAAAAGGGGTTGAAACAACTTTTGTTGTTTGTACGATACAAACACAATGAGCAGCCGAAGTCCAAATTGAAACCTGCAACAGTAACCGGTTTCAACCAGTTTTTGAAATAAAAAATATAATTTATAATATATATTATTAAAGTAATATTTTAATATTAAATAATATATAATATAATATTTAATTGTAAAATACAGTAGTATATTAATATTATAATTAAGTTAATTTTATTAATAATTTGATATTACATTATATATATTATTATAATAAAAATAACATATAAATAATATTTTTTATTATAAAATATTACTTATAATAATATTATATTTAATTTTTTTATTAATATTTAACTTTAATATTGAAGTTGTGTACTTAACAACTCCAACGTCCTGCTTAACAAGTAGACAACACCAATTTGTTAAAACCAACATTGAAATTGTTTATTTATCAAGTTGGACGTTAAACTAATATCTAAAATTATTAAAATTTAACAAAAATAGATTTATGATGTTAGCAAACGTCGAAGTTGTTCCCATAACAACTCCAACGTCCATCTTAATAAGTTAGGTAACGTCCATTTGTTAAGACTAACGTTAAAGTTATTCATCTATCAAGTTGAACGTTAGCGCAACGTTTGAAATCGTTAAAATTTAACAAAAATTGACGTATGACGTAAGCACACATCGAAGTTATTCCCATAACAACTCCAACATCCTTCTTAACAAGTTAGGTAACGTCAACTTATGAAGACTAACATCAAAGTTATTTATCTATCAAGTTAGACATTAGAGCAATGTTAGAAGTTGTTAAAATTGAATAAAAATGGAGTATGACAACAGTAAACGTTGAGATTGTTCTTTTAACAACCCAACATTCTTCTTAACAAGTTAGATAATGTTAACTTGTTTGAACCAACGTCCAACTTGTGAATCTATCAAGTTGAACTTTAGGACTAGGGGTGGACTCATGCCTAAGCCAAGAGGGACATGTGTCCCCCCTGAAATTTGAAAAAAAAAATTGCTTAATTTACTTTATAGTATATATAAAAAAAAAATAAAAAAAAAACTAAACTTAACTGTTACAGTCTGTAGATTGCAGATGTGCAACAGTGCATGTCGATTGTAGATGCTATGCAATCAAGGTTGCAACTGTCAATTTCAAATTTTTTTTTTAATTTTTAATAATAATAATTATTATTATTATTTTTGTCATTTTATTTAAAAACTTATTTATATGTTACAAATGTTTTTCTGCGATACCCCACTTTTTGTTCAAATCTCGTGCCTTATCTTTTTTCTTTTTAATTGTTTATTATATTTTTATTCAATTATTTATTTTTCTTATTTTTAATAAAATTAAATTCCTTTCTTATTTATTACTCCTATAAAACCTAGTTTTCCTATTTCTAATATTTTTCCTACTCCTAATTAATTAACAGTTTCTTTTTAATTTTGCTTTTTTAGTTCTCTCCTATATAAGTTCTATTTACTTTTACTTTTTATGTGTTATACAAAATCCATTGACAATTTGCAAGTTTAGTGAACAATTTTTTTTTTCTTTTCATCTTTATTTGATTTCTCTTTATTTTCACTTTGACATCTTATGACTTATCAGGTTGGTCTCCTATATTAATTACTTTTTTAATTTATTTATTTTTAATAATTAATTTAATATACATCACATCAATAAACCCTAAAATCTTAAACAATAAATTATTGCATTAAAATTATCCATGTATAATGTATTGTCATAATTCAATTATATATATATAAAATATTGTTTACTTTATAGTTTAATTTTATTTGGAATCAATAAATTATAAAAATATTTTTTAATTATGTTTTTATTCATTGTGAAACATTATGAAGAAATATATGAAAAGAAAATTATCACTTGAGTTGGAATCATCTTCTTCAAAGAAAAATTGTGTTGAAGTCAATTTGTTAGATCTTTCTGTCGATCCAGAGCTTCGAACTAAAATATGGGACTATGATCCTAATGTCCGTGAACAAGTTCGGAGAGCATATCTACTAAAAGGTCTTTGTCAACCTCGAGAACACAATTTTCCTATGAGACCTTTTGGACAAAAGTCTAGGCGATTCAACACTGTTTGGTTTACTGAACATTCAACTTGGTTGAAGTACAATATAGCAAAAGATGCAGTCTATTGTCTAAGTTGTTATCTTTTCAAACAAGATATTGAAAAACAAGCGGGTGGTGACTCTTTTATTGGTAAAGGGTTTACAAATTGGAAAAAGACAAAGTCATTAAGGCAGCATACTAAAAGTAATGCCTATAAAGATGCTTGGAGTAAATATGTAGAGAAAGATATTTTTTGATAAAATTGATAAAGAAGTTATCATAAAACGATTTCAAAATATGAAGTCTCATCGAGGAAAATTATAATTTTATGTAGTTTATTTATTTATTTTTGTTTATTTTAATTATTTCATTAGGATTTTTAAGCATAAAACTATTTGTTTTGCCTAAATATAATATTTGTTTTATTTTATTTAAACTGTATAGTGTTATCAAACATTCTTTTACATAAAAACATTATATATTTAGTATGTTCATAATTTTCGATATTTTTATTGTTTTATTCATGTGCCCCTCTAAACAAATTTTTTGGGTCCACCACTAGTTAGGACAACGTCTAAGGCTATTAAAATTTAACAAAAATGGATGACGTTAGATAATGTCAACTTATTAGGACCAATGTCCACGTTGTTCAGTTATCAAGTTAAATGTGAGGGCAATGTCTAAAGTTGTTAAAATTTAACAAAATGGAAGTATGACATCAGCAAAAGTCGAAATTGTTCACTTAACGACACCAACATCCATCTTAAAAAGTTATATAGCATCAACTTGTTAAGACTAATATTAAAGTTGTCGATCTGTCAAGTTGGACATTAGCACATCTGAAGTTGTTAAAAATAAATAAAAATGGACGTATAACATAAGTACATGTCGAAGTAGTTCCCATAACAACTCCAACATTCTTCTTAATAAGTTAGACAATGTCAACTTGTTAAGACCAACATCGAAGTTGTTGATTTGTTAAGTTGGACGTTAGAACAATGTCTAAAGTCGTTAAAATTAAACAAAAATGGACGTATGACGTTAACAAACGCCGAAGTTATTCCGGTAATAACTCCAACATCCTCCTTAACAAGTTAGGTAATATCAACTTATTAAGACCAACGTCGAAGTTGTTACAATATCAAGTTGGACACTAGGACAATGTCTAAAGTTATTAAAATTTAATAAAAATGGACATATGATATTAGTAAACGTCGAAGTTGTTCTTAACAACTCCAATGTCCATCTCAAGAAGTTAGGTAATGTCAACTTATTAACCGCAATGCCAAAGTTATTCATATGTCAAGGTGGACGTTAGTGTAACGTTCAAAGTTGTTAAAATTTAATAAAAACGAATGTATGACGTCAACACACATTGAAGTTATTCCCATAATAACTCCAACGTTCTTCTTAATAAGTTAGATAACATCATCTTATTAAGACTAATGTTGAAGTTGTTTATTTATTAAGTTAGACGTTAGAACAACATTTAAAATTGTTAACTTTTAACAAAAATAGTCGTATGACGTCAGCAAACGTTGAAGTTGTTCTATTAACAACTCCAATGTCTTTCTTAACAAGTTAGGTAACGTCAACTTTTTAGGACCAACATCCAAGTTGTTTAGTTATCAAGTTAGACATTAAGACAACATCTAAAGTTGTTAACATTTCACAAAAATGGATGTATGATTTCAGCATATGTTGAAGTTGTTCCATTAACAACTCTAATGCTCTTCTTAACAAGTTAGGTAATGTCAACTTGTTAAGACCAACATTAACAACTCTAATGCTTTTCTTAACAAGTTAAGTAATGTCAACTTGTTAAGACCAACATCAAAGCTGTCTATGTGTTAAGTTGGACATTAGGACCATGTCTGAAGTTGTTAACACTTAGCAAAAATGGATGTATGACATTAGCAAACATTAAAGTGGTTTAGTTAACAACTTCAACGTACTTCTTAACAAGTTAGATAATGTCAACTTGTTAGGACCAATGTCCAAGTTGTTCAATTATAAATTTGGATGTTAGGGCAATGTCTAAAGTTGCTAAAATTTAATAAAAATGAATGTATGATGTTAGTAAACACTGAAGTTATTAAAATTTAATTTGGGTAACATCAACTTGTTAAGAACAATGTTAAAGTTGTTAAACAAGCAAGTTGAATGTTAGTGCAATGCCTGAAGTTATTAAAATTTAACAAAGATGGATGTATGACATTAGCAAACGTCGAAATTGTTTACTTAACAATTCCAACGTCCTTCTGAACAAGTTAGGTAACGTGAACTTGTTAAGAGCAATGTCGAAGTTGTTTAACTATGAAGTTAGATGTTAGTACAATGTCTAAAGTTGTTATAATTTAACAAAAATGGATGTATGATGTTAGCAAAGGTCAAAGTTGTGAGCTTAACAACTCTATTGTCTTTCTTAACAAGTTAGATAACATTAACTTGTTAAGACTAACATCAAAGTTATTCTATTGTCAAGTTGGACATTAATGTAACGTTTAAAGTTGCTAAAATTTAACAAAAATGGACATATGACATCAGAAACGTTGAAATTGTTCTCTTAACAACTCCAACGTCCTTTTTAATAAGTTAGGTAACGTCAACTTATTAAAATCAACATCGAAGTTATTCAATTATAAAGTTAGACATTAGTACAACGTCTAAAGTTGTTCTGATTTAACAAAAATGGAAGTATAACATCAGCAAATATCGAAATTGTTCTGTTAACAACTTTAACGACATTCTTGCCTAGTTGGGTAACATTAACTTGTCAAGACCAACATCATAATTGGACAACTCCTATCATGCACAAGCATGAGGGCACAAAGCAACACAGTTGTAATCATACACACACACACACATACACACATACATATATACACATATATATGACTTCAACATATAATGATCCATGTACCACCCCAGGTAGATTGGTACATTCCACAATAAGTCAAATGTAATTTGTTTGGCTAGTGTAGGAATGGATTATAAAAAAGGACGTTTATTTTACTCATCGATAATTTTTGAATTTTAATAACGATACCTTCCATGCCGCCCTTTATAGACAAATGCACATGTACTCTATTGCTTTCCCAAACCACTACTAATACTGATGTTGCTGTTCAAGGTTGCAAATGTGCTTCAGATGATCCTATTAAAATGTCATGTTTAACCACGTCCAATGTTATAGGAAAAGAATTCATTCCTGTTGATGATGCCGAAGCATTTTACTAGAATTATTCGTTTGTGGTTGGATTTAGTGTGCGTAAGGACATGTTACAGAAGGATGCAAGGGGGTTAATAACATGTCGACATTGGGTTTACTCGAAGGAGGGGTTTACACAAAAAAAAGTTCTTAGACCGACGTGATAGATAACATGAGTTAATAGGCATAACTCAGGAAGGTTGTTAGGCCACGCTGCAAATAAAATTCAATTGTGACATAAGTTTGTGGGTTGTCAACAAGTTCGTTACGGATCATTGTCATGCCTTGACAACCCTATACTAAACACAGTTCCTTAATTGGCATCGTCATGTTCCATCTGGCAATATTGCACAGGTTGAATCATTGAAATATATTGGTGTTCGCTACTGTTGAATCATTGGTGTTCGCAACTGCTACTGTTGAAAGAGCATTTTCTATTAAGAATGGTGAGAATATTTTGGGTCTTCCATGGTTTTGTTTTTTATTTCACCTTCTCTCTCTTCTTTACTCACTTAGTTGGTAGCACATTTTCATCTTTTTTTTTTATTGTTATTTTTTTCCAACCATCATACTCGTTGGACGTGATTCTTTATCATCTAGTGGTTGGATGATCTCATTTTGCCTTTTATGTATCATACGAACACCTTTTGTTATTTGTACTATAACCAGTTCCTTATAAAAGACCAAAAGAATACTCCTTTAGAGCTCGGGCTCGGGCTATCACATATTATACCATGTCACATATTTATAATATATAAGTGTTGATATTTCCACCCTTCAAAAATTGTTTATACACGCTTTTTGTATATTCATCTAATCACATAAACACCCTCAAGTTTAGATATAATTACAGTTAGATACAAATTTTGATTGTCATTATATAAATATCCCCTACCATCAGTTAACTTCTATAAACTCAAAACAACCACTATTTCATTGTAAAATGACTACAATATCCTTATTAGGAGTAAAAATATCTTTTGGAGTGAAAAAAAAAAGTAATCAACTAATAATAAAAATAAAATTTTTTTAATAAAAAAAAAAAAAACATTTAAAAAAAAAAAAAAAATTCGCTAGTAGGGATATCTACTAGCGATGGATCAAATATGCTACTCCGATGGAGTAGATTTGCATTGAAGATTTGATTCATATGGATCTTCAATGGAGATCTAGTAAAGTTATTATTATTATTTTTTTTCATAAAAATAAAAATCCCTCCTAGCAAAAAAAATTAGTTTTTTTTTTTTTTTTTTTTTTTTTTTTTTGTATATGAATTTTCTTAAAGATTTTATTAAAAATTTTCATTTTTTTGAGAGATTAAAAAAATTACTTTATATAATTAATTATGTAAATTATTAAATTTAGGTATGATATGACTATTTACGATTGGGTAAAATAATTTTAATATATAAAAAGACTATTTTACCCTTGAAGTGTTAATATTTCCATCAAGTTTTTGTTTGATAAGGGAGTTATAGTCATTGTATATTTAAATGACAGTCAATGATTTAAGTTTACGGAAGTCAAGAGGATATTTGTGTAATTACAATAAAAATTCCCATTTAACTACAATTACATCTAAACTTGAGGGTGTTTGTGTAACTTACTCTTATAATTATGACTCACTTAATGAAATGAGGTGAACATACTAAAGGGGTATACAAATAGTTTTAAAGGGGTGAAAATGTTGACACTTATAATACATCTAATAATTATATATTATAGATGGGCCTTAGGCCTTTTTAAAATCGTGCTCTTCAATCCACCAAATAGTTTTTTTTTTTTTTCCTTTTTCGAATTTATATTTTTGTTTAAAGAGTTACAACAACTCAGACAAATGTGCATTGCTTTAAGTGGATATAATATCAATGCTTATATAATTAGCTTCTATTCCTGGTTAATGATAACTTTTCTTTCTGTTTTATTAGTGTTCCAAAAATCACCCTAGACGACTGCCTAGATGCCATCCAAAACTAGGCAATTGCTGATTGTGGCAAAAAGCCTTTAAACACTCCTGTCAAGCATTGATGACTAATTGACACTAGACAACACCCAGGCGTTGTTAAGCAATCTCCACAATATAATCAACATAGAGATGATGTTGTTTATTATTATTATTATTACTTTTAGGGTTGAACACCCAAAATGACCTCATTTTAGGTGTTTCAATTTTCTTTTAAAACGTTCCCAAAATGACTCCTTTTGGGTTCCTGGTATATGGGACAGACTTTGGAAGCTAAATCTCCCTCCAAAAATGAAGAATTTGATGTGGAGAATGTGTCGTGATTGTCTTCCTACCCAGAGCAACCTTCAGAGGCAAGGTATTCAAGTTGACAACTGTTGTGTGCTTTGTGGTGTAGCAGGTGAGTCTACTGTTCATGTGTTCCTTCAATGCCCACATGCACTTCTTTTTTGGCGACAAGTGGGGTTGGATGTAGGAGGTTCAAGTGCGCTTGATTTTAGTGAGTGTTTTTTTCAGCATGTAGTCACAGCTTCGGGGGACACTTTAATCAAAATGAGTGTAGTGTTGTGGTCAATATGGAGTCAAAAAAATAAGATGTTCTGGGATGGGCACCGACATCCAACTGAGCAATTGGTTCGTGGTAGCATGGAATTCATTATAGCATGGATTGCAGCTCATGCAGTTATAAAATCTTAGGGAGTTAATGGTGCAATTGCAGCCCCTGTCTGTTGGCAGAGGCCAGCTTTAGGTGGGCTAAAATGTAATGTGGATACTGCTATATTTTGTGAAAGAGGAGAGGTTGGAGTGGGCATGATTTTAAGGGATGATACTGGGGTTTTTGTGAGAGGGATGTCTAAGCTGTTTGTAGGCGTTATTCTTCCGAAGGAAGCAGAGGCGATGGCATTACGGGAGGCTTTAGCATGGATTAATGATTACAGGTGCAAAATGTTGTTGTTGAGATGGATGCTAAGGTTGTAGTGGATGCCTTTCATGCTAGACGAATGGATCTCACGGAGTTTGGCTCTATTATGGAAGATTGTTGGTCTTGTTTTAATAATTGTCAGTAGGTTTCTATTTGTTTTGTTAAAAGGCAAGCCAATGAGGCTGCCCATATGCTAGCTAGAGAGTCTTGTGTTTTTAGGAATCCTATG
Organism: Litchi chinensis; assembly: GCA_019925255.1. NCBI lineage: Eukaryota > Viridiplantae > Streptophyta > Magnoliopsida > Sapindales > Sapindaceae > Litchi > Litchi chinensis. The sequence continues at coordinate 12,574,307 of CM034469.1, read as the reverse complement.
GTGTGGAGGGCGCCTCCTGATTTTCTTCAGGCTCGCTTCACTTGGATGTAATTTCCTGTAAACCCCCAGTCTCTATCTATAACCTCTTAGTGTTAAAAGATGGATTAGAGAGGTAAAATAAATCTCTACATTAGATTAATTGAATTTCATGGCGTTAGAGATTTATCAACTTAAGATTGACGACGAAATTCGTCAATTATAAAAGTTAAGTAGCATTACAATAGAATCAAGTTAGTGTTAAGCTAAATCGATTCATCGATTTCGTAAACGCCATTCTAGAGTTTCACAACAACCAAATTAACAAGAAAAAGATCAATGAAGAGTAAAATAATTCATCTATAGATAAGAGACAAGTTAAAGAAAATAAAATTTTGAGTGCACGATTAAGAAAAATTTTTTCATTAGTTGTTCGTAAGTAATTGACAACTATTAAGCGATTTAAATAAGAGATTGATCATAATCAAAATAAATCAAGGGACAAGCTTGATATTCCATAGAATATTAATAAGATATATAAACAAGACACTTAGAAGCCAAGTGGACAAGAGAAGAGTGCAAAGCTACCATAAAAATCAAAAACAAAAGTAAATCCCGTATAGATTGGAGGATGAGACAAAACGATGGTCAAACGAATTAAAAATGAGACTTAAGTGCCATTTTTATGAAGGTTAATTATATATATTGAACATTTAGCAAGATTTCAACAAGAAAAGATGAAAATAGGTGAGAAATAAGGAAGAAAACAGCAGCTGCTAGAAAATAAACAAAACTGGGTAGCAGTGAAAAGAAAAGAGAATTTGAGAGGAAGTTGTGTGAAATTAAAAAGAGATGGGGCAAGTATGCAAATTAGAGAAGTAGGAGTAGGATATAAGCAACACTTGGCTGAAAAATTTTCAGCAAACAAGACCCATTTTCGTGCCTTCACTCAGCTGGAGAAGTGGATCACCAGAAGAAGACAGCAAACGTGCACACTGCAGGGCAGAAAAGGCAGCAAGGAAAAGTGGAAGAAGACAGCCCCTTTCCAGCCCATCCAAGCCTCAAATCTTCTCTTTAAACCCTCTCCCAAGTCCCTCTCAACTCTTTAAGTCAAGAACCAAGTAAGAAATTAGCTTACTCTTCCTTTTCTTTACTAAAAATTCCAGCAGTGTGCTGAATTTGTTTTTGCAGAATTTTGCGGTATGTTGTTGGAGATTTTGCACTAGAAATAGTGTCAAAACCTAAGTGATTGTTATATAACCTTAGAGGAGATGTTTTTGGGTGTAAATGGTAGCTTAGGGTTTTATTTATGGGCTGTCATAGGCTTGAGAATCATAGAAACGAAAATTGTTTTTCACACACACCAACTAGTTGATGAAAGTTTTGAGTGAATTGTTAGTGTTCAAATGAACAAGTAATGTTTATGTGTGTGTTATGACCATATTAGACAGTAAATAAGCTCTGAAATTTAGAGGTTTTGAACTCAAGTTTGAGCATAAAAAAATGATTGGAAAAGCATATGAAAGCATATATGAATGATAGAAGCTCAATAGAATTAGTTTTAACAATTTTGTCAATCCCGAGCTGAATTTTTAGCTAGAGGAGACCTGACCATATTTGGCTTATTTGGGGATGTTTTACACTTTAAATGATGCCTAGGAACCATAGAAAATCATAGGTTTTGGAACGGATCGAATCCGATAAAAATTGTGCAAGTTATGCACAAAATAGTGTCGTTAGAGCTCTGAGAAGTGAAACGGCTAGCTTAATGCAATTTTTATGGCATGAAATGAGTTTAGTTAGTCATTATTAGTTAAATGAAGCTTAGTTGTGGAAGAAAAACTAGCATCGCTAACCCGAAACCAAGAGTTTGCAAAACGTGCACTAAAACACGCCCGAAAGTGTCCAAAACGGGCGTTTTCTTTAAATTTGACTTAGCAAATGATAATATTTCTCAACGAAATTTGACGTGTGACTAGAATGGGATATAAGTGAACCATAGAAAAAAGAACGAAGAAAAACGGAGCCCCGAGCAGCAGGTTATTGTCTGTTCTGTCAAGGGCTGTCCATTTTAAATAAAATTGTGATTTTTCGTTTTAAGCCTCCGACAAGTAAATGGACCGTGTGGGGATATCCCTAGGGGTCCAAAACTAAAAATTTCCATAAAAATCGGGATTTGAGAGTTTCGGTTGAATTAGAAACGAGTTAGGAGCTATATAGAGAAAAATGGTATTAGTTGAGATTATTAACCTTAAGTTGAGAATTTAGATTTTGTCACAAGTAATAGTGAGAAAATGTTGTGTAGGTGAAGAGCGAGCCACCGAGGGCCCCGAGACTCGTGGAGGCATTTGACACGGCTACGAGGTAAGTGCTTTGTCACTTATAGTTTTTCCAAGTGATATTTTGATTCTTTTTCAATTATGTTAAATAGAAACAACAATGATTTTTAAACCATTAAGGAGTAAGTTGAATATATGGATTCTTATGAAATCCATGAAGTGGTTTAAAGCAATACTAAGTATTTTAAAAAGAAAAGAGTTGAGATGAGAGTTTTTAGAAGTTTCAAAATGAGTTGGTTTTGTGCTTTTGGCACTAAATAAATATAGTTTTAAAACCCATGTATATTCCTTAAGATATAATGAGATTTAGCGCTACGTGACGACGCAGTAAATTTCGTCCGTAGTCGCTCAGATTAGAGAAAAGTTAGCACTACACGACGACGCAGAAAATTCCGTCCATAGTTGCCCAGTTTCATAGAAAGTATAAGCGCTACGTTGCGATGCAGACAATTCCGCACGTAGTTGGCTATTTTTATAGTTTGGCACTATGTGGCGATGCAGAAAATTCCGCTCGTAGTTGCCCAGAGTTTTAGCACTACAATTGCGATGCAGAAAATTCTGCATTGTAGTTGCTCAGTGATAAGCTTTAGCGCCCTACGTGCGATGCAGTAAATTTCGTAACGTAGTGGTTGAGATAACTTAGTAAGCTTCACGTTGACGTTAGTTCTAATCGCCTGTGATGGTTAGAATGTTTAAAAGAATATACATGGGGGTTTTGAAAGAAATCATAAAACAAATGGTAAATTGTCATGTTAGTGTATGTGATATTATATCTTCGTTGCACTAACTTGTTTGTTTATTTTGTAGCTATTTATATTTCATTGTGTGCCACCACGGATGACAGGACGACATTATTTTGTTGTGTATATAGGTGGGCGATGCGTGACATGTGATGATGTAAAACTTTATGTATGAGATGGATATGTAATTGAGAAACAAAGGTTCATATTTTGAAATTGTATATTTGTAAATATTCATGCATTTTATATATATGATGCATCTAGATATATTTTACATGAGTTCGTACTTATAAATTGAGAATTGGGTGTTGATGTTGCATATTTGTGGAATTGATGATGATTATTGCATGTTTGGGAATAAAGAAGTTGGGAGGAATTGAGGTTTTAGTCGAAGTGTAAATTTCTTGACAGGTAAATTTTGGTTTATCAAAAATGCAGCCGTTCTGCTGCCGAAAATTTTATAAAAATATTTGAAATAAAAGTTGCGAAAATTTTATCACTCCCAACTAGTTTAAAAGAAAACTGAATTTTGAGTTTAAACGAGTAAACCGGTTAAGAAAGTTAGAGTTCGCTTCTCGGATTTCTTCGATCGATAAGTCGGTTTCGATAAATCCGTTGAAGTACCCGGCAGGATCCTCCAGACAAGAGCATAGATAAGGTCTGGGAAGGGTCTTGTCATTTCCTCTGGTTTATGAAATATTTCTTATTTTCAAAAAAAACAAAAAAAAAAAAATCAAAACAACACCATTTCGGATTTCTAATTTTTTATTAAATACACCCAAACAACGCCATTTTTTATGTTTTAAAAAAGGGAAATTTATAGTTTTTAAACGAATAAAAGAAAATTTTTGTTTTTACCCAGCTATTTAAAAAAATTTGTTTTTGACCTCTAAACAAACTATTTCCATTGTACCCAAGATTATTTAAAAAATTTTTTTTCCTTAACTCAATATAACACTATTTCACTTTTATCAAATTATCAATAATACTTCCATTAATTATCACTAAAATGTCCAATATAAAATACGAAATTTACCTTCTTTATCCTAACAATATCCTCCATTTTCTATCTTCTCCATCAATGGTTGTCAATGATTTTTGAGATCCATTACAGCTGAAAAATAATTGGTTGAGGGGATTATTCATTCGAACTTCTTCATCCATTGAAGTTTTTGAATCCATTGAAGATTTACACCATTGAAGGTTTTGAAGATTCTTCTTGTATTTGAGTTTGAAAGGTAATGTATGAGTTTTTTTGGTTGGTTTTTGAGTTGTTTTGTTCATATTGCTAGCTAAAAGACTATAAGAATGATTTGGTTGTGAGATCTAAATTTTTCTGAAAATCTGCGACGAAATCGGTTTTTCGTGACTGATAATCGGTTTTCCACAGAGTGAAAAACTGATTACAGAGTTGTGACGGTTTTTCAATGGAATCAGTTTTTCAAGCACTGAAAAACCGATCCCGGTTTTTCAGTGGATTGGTTTTTCATCCACTGAAAAACCAGTTTCATTGAAAAATGGGGATCGGTTTTTCAGTGGTTGAAAAATCGATCCCGATTTTTCAGTCACTGAAAAACCGAATTAAGGTTTTTAAAGTTTTTGAGAAAATGAAAAACCGATAACTTCATTGAAAAACCGAATTTAGCACATTTTTCATGGGTTTTTTATATGTTTGTATTGCTCTGTATTGAATATGATTCGATATGATTATATTTTGTAATATTACTTTATTGAAATGAGATTGAATTATTATTTGCTTTGAATGTTACAGGAATGGCTCAAGAGATCATTGTAATCAACTTCGATGGAGAGTGGAATGGATGTAATTATATTGGAGGGGAGTCGATCATGTGTGGGGTCTACAAAAATAGTAATTTTTCATCATTGGTGGATGTTGTATACAGAGAAGCTGCTATTGATAGAAGAAGGTGGGATATCTGTATATATTATTTACTATAAAGTACGACAAATAGTCAGGTTAAAAATATACATATCATGTCCGATCTTGGTGTTGTTGGTTTGATGGCGATAAAAAATATTGATGTTAAAGAGATTTATATCAATAAGATTGCTAGAGATTTTGGAGCTGGGGTTAGTAGACGTACCGTTCATCCATTTGTCACTAATTCAATACCAAACATAAGATATGACGAGGCAAATATGGATAGATCAGTAAATCTACATATGGTTGAAAGTCATTTTTATCTCACTTCAGGTATTGGGAGCAATCAAGTTGATACTTCACTTCTGTCACCCCATTTACATCGGTTGAAAGTCTCATTCATGACGTTAATGATGACTATATGAATTATGGTATTGATGATGAAGATGACACAGATGATAATGGTGATGGAATACGAGATAGTGATGAAGAGCAAACCGGAGATAGTGATAAAGAGGAAACTCGACTTGGTGATGTTGTAGAAGAAGAAGAGTTTCCAGAAATAAGATTTTCAGGTTTACAATTTCAGAACAATCCTTCACAACCATACTGGATTGTTCCTAGTGTAGAATTGGGGGACATTAAAGCTACTTCAAGCGCTACGTCAACCGTCTATCAACGTGATACGTTGTATAAATGAGCATTCTTTACTAGTAAAGAAGAAATGACTATAGCTATTGGCGAATATGCTCTGAAAGCTAAGTTTGAATATTGGGTTAGACGTTCGGACACAGAGTGATTTGAAGCCGGTTGTAAAGATAAAACTTGTAGCTTTATTGTTCGTGCAAGATGCAGAAAGGGTTGTTCAATGTGGTTTGTGTTGAAGTATATAGCAGAACACACGTGTTATCAGATAGCTATGGAATCACATATGAAGAGTGTGAAGGCTATTGTGATCGAAAAATTATATGCAGGAAAGGTGGGAAGAGATCTTTATACACCTAATCGTTTGGTTGGAGAAATGCTAGAGCAATATGGAGTGCAAATCTTATATAGTAAAGTTTGGAAGGCTTTACAATATGTAAAGAAACTAGCATATAGGCAAGCGGATGAGTCATATCAACAGCTTCCGTTCTACTTCGAGATGTTAAAACTTTCAAACCCGGACACAATGACAGCAATTAAGAGAGATGAAAACAACTGGTTCTTGTATTCCTTCGTTGCACTTGGAGCTTCCATTGAAGGTTTTCGGTCTTACATGAGACCGGTTATTGCTTCTGATGTCACTCATTTGAAAGGTGAATATAAAGAGGTGATTTTTTTTGCTGCGTGCAAAGATGGGTCGAAAATAATTTATCCCATCGCCTTTGGATATGCAATATGCAAAGAAACTAACATATGGGCAAGCGGATGAATCATATCAACAGTTTTCGTCCTACTTTGAGATGTTAAAACTTTCAAACCCCGACACAATGACAGCAATTAAGAGAGATGAAAACAACCGGTTCTTGTATTCCTTCGTTGCACTTGGAGCTTCCATTAAGAGTTTTCGGTCTAACATGAGACCGGTTGTTGCTATTGATGCCACTCATTTGAAAGGTGAATATAAAGGGGTGATTTTTTTTGCTGCGTGCAAAGATGGGTCGAAGATGATTTATCCCATCGCCTTTGGATTTGCTAACGGAGAGTCGGACAATTTGTGGACTTGGTTCCTAAAAAAGTTGAGAGGAGCAATCGGGGTGTCAGACGATTTGCTGATCGTATCGGATCGTCATAAGAGCATATCGAATGAGATGAAAACAGCTTTTCCTGAAGTCTCACATGTGTTATGTTTTTTCCACTTGTGGCAAAACCTTAAGCAATAGTGTAAAAAGCGTTCGGATGTCGAAAATGCATTTTACAATGCAGCATATTGTTATGTGCCTGATGAATGCAACATAATATTGGAAGAAATACGTGCATTACATCCGACCACACATAGAGCTTTGGTTAAGGCTGGAGTGAGCAGGTGGTCACGAGCACATTGTCCAAGAAGAAGATATGAAATGATGACTACCAATATTGCAGAGTCGCTCAACAATTGCATGATGCAAGCACGTCGTTTACCAATAACAACTGCACATGAATATGTAAGAAATGTATTGCAGAGATGGTTTAATAATAGACGCGTTGCTGCTGAGAAGCTCACAACGTATGTTACTACCGCTGCATATGATCGTATCATGTTGGCAAAAGATTTATCCACGGAAGGTAGTGTACATCCCATTACAGAACCATATCATTACAGTGTCATACATTATAGCAAAGGAGATGCGATGGTTGACATTCAACAACACACATGTACGTGTAAGCAGTGGAACCTTGATAAGTTGCCATGTGTTAACGCATGTACTGTGGCCAGGTATGGTAATTATACATTATTTTTTTCGGTATTTCATGTCATAGCATGATACTTAAATTATTGATACATGTTAGGTTCAAGGGCGTCAGTTGTGATACACTTTGCAGTCAGTATTATAGCGTGGAGTGGCTAAAAGCTGTATATGCACGTCCGATTAATCCCGTCCCTAAATTGGCCAGTTGGAATGTTTCAACGGAAGTTAGAAGTATGGTTGTATTACCACCGAAAGGTAAAAGACAAGCAGGTAGGCCGAAGGAGGTTCGGATTCCTTCAGTTGGGAAAGATCATCGTCAAAAAAAGTGTGAAAGATGTGGTCAGATGGGACACAACCGTCTTCGTTGCCCTAACCCCCCAACTTCTATCAGTGAAGGGACAAGCGCAGACGTGGGTAGGGATGTTGGAACGAGTTCAAATGCTACTGAAAATGAGCCACGCTCTCGAAGATGCCGCTTGTGTCATGAGACTGGACACAACCAACGTCGATGTTTATTACGTTTTCTTACTCCTAATCCAGAAGTCACTACTGACGAAAATGATGATTAGCAATTGATTGACATTTTGTTTATGCATGTTTTATGTAAAACGTTTTTATATTAATTACTCAATTATGTACTAATACAACTGTATAAATTATTATTCCATTTCAAGTTGCCTTTCTATCATTTCATATCAGCTCGGAACCAAAAAAATCGGTTTTTCACCGAGCTTGGAAAACCGGTACCGGTTTTCCAAGCTTGATGAAAAACCGATCAACTTGCCTTTGATTTCCCCTATCGTAGAGGTACATAGATCGGTTTTTGAGTAAACCTGAAAAATTGGTATTGATTTTTCAGGCCTACTCGAAAACTGATCCACTTGCCACCATTTCTTCCAGCACGCCAAGTGTGGATCGGTTTTTAAGTAGGCCTCAAAAACCGATATCAGTTTTTCATGTGCCCCTAAAACCGATATTTACTTGGGTTGAATTTATTTCTATTTATATGTTCATTTTATTTCCCTTTAAGTGAATTATTTTTACAAATCGTTATATATGGATGTATTTAAATATATTATATAGATTAGGGAGCGTATAATTTTATTACAAACGATATCATTATTTTAAAAACATGATATATTAATTTTATCATTTATTAATATTCATATTATATTAGTAATAATAAATATACCTTTACTATAATATATCATATATAATATATGGTTATTTATTTCACATAATTTTACAATTATTATAACTATAATCCTAATATGGCTTATAACTTATATGGATGTAATGTTAATAATATATATAATACAAATCTAGATATATTATATATATATATATATATATTACAATGATATCAGTTTAATTTTATGAAATATTTAAGTAAATAAATTAATATTAATATATTATATCATTTAAAATATATAATTAACTATTGTATAATGCCCATATAATATATTAATCGTATATAACATATTAATATGCACTCATTATAATATCAATATGTTTATATTATTTAGGATTATATATATAATATTTTAACTGTTATATACTTAAAATATCATTATATTATCATCATCATGATAATATCATACAATATCAACATATATTAACATAATATAATTATATTATATATTGTTAATATATTAACATTAATGTTAATGTTATATTATATTAATGTTAATGTTAATATATTAACATTATATTAATATAATAATATAATGTTATATATATTAACATTATATTATATATTAATATATTAACATATGTTAACATAATGTCATATGTTAATATATTAACATTATATTGTCATTAATATATATTAATATATATTTTAATATATTAACATATATATTAATATATGTTAATGACATATATTAATATATTGTTAATATATTAACATATATTAATATAATTATATTAATATTATTAATATATGTTAATGTTAATATATTAATATTAACATATATTAATATAATATATGTTAATGTTAATATATTAACATTATATTATCATTATATTTTGGATTATATTAACATTAATATATAATATATCACACTGTATACATTTATATAATACTAATCTAGATATTAATTATTATATTACTATGATATCAATTTAATGTTTATATTATATTTAAGTAAATAAATTAATATTCATATATTATATTTTACATGTATAATTAACTATTGTGAATATTAGTATAATTATGTTTATATTATTTGGGATTAATATAATGTTATAATTATAGGTATATTTAATATAACTAATATGTATAGTATTATGTTATAGTATTAATACGAAATATTATTTATTTTTTCCATGTTATGATCATATATATATAATTAAATTTAGGGAAATACAATGTCACTTAAAATGTTTAATTAAAATGATTTGTTGGAAATTAAAAAGATAGAATGTAATTAAATCAAATAAATAATGAACACATTAAATATATAATTAAATTTATTTATATACAATTTCTCCATCAGAGTCTACAAACCATTTTCCAAAATTATTAACTTTATACATCGACTTCGAGTACATATATATGTCTTTGGCAATCTCTGCCCTCAGTGCAATGGCATCTCCAACGGTCTCGCATTTTCTTGATTTCCATGTACTCTTTTTGACAGCAAGAAGGTGCGTACGTACATGGCCATATATGCTCCGCAACTCGTCCTGTATTAACATTAAAATAAATTAATTAAATATCATAATATATAAACTATATATATAATTAAGCTATAAACTTACTTATCCATCAGGTTGCTGGGGCACAACTGATCTATGAAGATGCTGAACTTTCCACCGCTCATCCACGGGTGGTATATCTACCTGGGTCTGCTCATAAAATCCCAGGAACCGCAACAAAATAGGCATCAAACATACCAACGGCTCAAGTGGCTGTAGTCGATGGGCTATGTTAACATTCGTCATAGGATCATATATTATAATTTTCTGCTCTCTAAGGCGCACCTCACATAGGACCCAGTGTTCTTGATTCAAGCTACACGGTAGTAACACCTGCATTTCAAAACGTTAGTACTATAGGACTAGTTCAGATAATCATATAATAAATATTAACGTTCGAACTACACTTACACTATCAACCCGCCACCACGGGACTGATGCGTCTATCTGTCCGCGACCGTACGCAAGCCACTCTGAGGGTACATCAGCTGTAACCGGATCAAATTTTACCTGTTTGTCCACGTAATGCTGCTTGTAAAACGGTGTCATAAAAGCCTGCATGATAAAAATTATAAATGTTACTACCGATCAACCGAACGCAATATGAAATCATAAATGCATAACTAACTTAAAAGTAAATACTTATGAACAAAGAACTACCATGGACAACGTATCTATGGTCATCCACCTCATTTCACCATTTTCTTCGTAGGCACATCAAATAAGAATCGATGTGCTCATTAGTCAACCACATGTCCAAATTCTCGAGGGTGACTAATGTGGTCGGTATCACACACCACCCACAACGATCAACCGAACACCTATAATTCAAAAAAAAAAAAAAGTATTAAGCATATTTATAATTTTTCTTACATTAACAATAAGGATACAAAAATTAGAAACGTTTTTTTTTTTTTTAAATATACTTGAGATCCAAAGTGGTTGCAGCTTTATATTCATTATAGATCACTTCTACATGGTCTGTAGACTCTGTCACCTCCTCCGCCTGCTATTGGGCCACATTTTTTTTTCTTTTTCGTTGGCCCCGGATCCATGTACGGTATCCGTAGAGGTGCTGCTGCTGCTTTTTCTTTCGTTTGCCCCATTCGTAGATGCTCTCATCCTGCAGTTGTAAGTAAATTAAAAACATGTATAATATTAATATTTACAATTATATTTCAAAATGCAACACAATAGGAATACATAGTCTACCTGGACCTTCTCCTCCTCATGTTGGGGTGGCTGCTGGTCACCCTGCTCATCCTCCTGCTGGGGTGACTGATGAAGTGGCTGCTGGTCACCCTCCTCCTCCTCCCGCTGGGGTGACTAATGAGGTGGCTGTTGGTCACCCTGCTCCTCCTCCTAATGATGGTGACTGATGAGGTGGCTACTGGTCACCCTGCTCCTCCT
>CM034469.1:12474792-12562385 GCA_019925255.1 Litchi chinensis | reverse complement strand
CGGGGCTGTTTTTATATAGCTTGAGTTGTTCACGAGTTGGGTTGAGGCAACAGAGTAACTCGAGAAACCTGACCCAACTAGATCCAAGAGTATATAAAAAAAACAATGCCCTAGTAATCGCCTCATTCCATTTCTCTCGACTCCAATCATTTCTCCATTTCCTCTATTGATCTCCCTTCTCATCTATTTCATTTTCTTTGTCACCGATCTCTAGCCACAACCCACTGATCAGGTGATGGTCTACCCTTCTCAGCTTCTCCCCTTCACCAGTGGTTCATAAAAACAAAGCAAAAGCAATTCTCAATAGCACTTCCTGTAAAGCTTCCAGAACTGATCACAAAACCTCTCTCATCTCGCAAGGTGCAATTTTCCAACCGTAGCTTTTCTTTTGCCTTTGAATTCATAGATATGTGAATTTCTCGCTCTATAGTTAGTTTCGCCTTTAGGTTTTATGTATATTGTAGGTTCATTGATAGATTTAGTGTTTTGTTTTGTGTTTGCTTTGCTAAATCAATAGTTTTTTTATAGATTAATTATTGAATTTTTTTTTTATACATTTTTTGAGTTTTTGATTTTGTAGGTTATTGATGCTGATTGGATATGTGTAGCTTAGTGAGCTTAATAGATGTTACATTTCTTGTTTATGTGGCAATTAGCTATTTGATTTGGCACCTTGGGTGGGTCCATTGCTTGCTGCATTTCTGCTAGCAATTGCTTATTTTACCTGATTATCTATGCCTTTCCTTAGCATTGCATATAAATGCCTAGTAAAATAGCTGTGTCAGATGTATTATCTACAAAGTTGATCATTGTGTTATCTTTGATGTCTCTGTAAAGTCACAGGTGTGCGTACGTGTGCATGTATATATATAGGAGATTCGATTTATAGTAGTTAGACGCGAAAATGAAGTGTTGTAATGGTGATTTTGGTTATGTAATTGTGATTGATTGATCGTGTCAAAGTTCAGTTTATGTTGACTGTGTTTTATGTGGATAAATTGTGGATTGTTGTAATGTGTTTGAATTTTTGGTTGTTGGCACATGTTGTTTATTGAGATTGGCAGAATCTTTAGTGTCTCATTAATTTAAGGGATATTATGAAAAATCTCTTTAGAAAGTAAGCTAATCGTGATTGAGCCCTCTTTTTTTATTAGTCCAAAAAGTTAGTATTTTCCATCCAAAAGTGTGAAATAACCAAAATACCCTTATCAATATTTTGTAAAATCCTTATCATACCTTTTAGATTTATGTAATGACTGAAATATCCTTTAAATTATTAATTAACAATATATAAAAAATCACAATTAAAAAAAAAAAAAAAGCTCCCAAACTTTAAAAAGGATGATCTAGAACCATCTTCTACTTCTCCTTTCTTATCACCAGCTTTAACCTCATCTTCATCTTCTCTTTCTCATCCCCATCTCCTTTCCTTCTTCTCCTTTCTTATCACTAGCTTCATCTTTATCTTCATCTTTTTTTTTCTCATCAAAATCATCATCAACAACACCCAAAGGTCTTGATGGTGATTGATTTAGTATGTAAACGGTGCTATTTGATGGGTGTTGCAAGCGACTAGGTTTCATCGGTTCTAGTTTTGGTTAGGTTGGTGATGTTGGTTTGGTTTGAGATTGATGTGTTTGTGTTTTGTGTTCAAAGATGGTTTTTTGTGATGGGACTCATTCCAACTCCTCTCTCGAGTCCGAGAGAATTTCATGAAAATAAGGGTCTTTCTGACTGAAATATGGATTTACTGAAAATCATTTAGAAAAAATTATTGTAAATTTCATAATCACTTTGTAAATATAAATTGATAAATATAAAATCTTTACATTTCTCATGTTAGACCTATAAACTGAATATATATAAAATATTTGTAAAATATTAGGAAAAGATGATTTATTTGTAAAATTATTATGAAAACACATTTATGAAATCTTATTAATTAAAAATAATATGCACTTATGCAAAAATGTTTCTACTTAAAAATCTTATTAATGTATTTATTATCACTATGTGGTCTTTCTCATAACATGCAATAATTTGTATAAACCTGTAGTGGATACCTGAAAAAAAAAAAAGTGGGTTTTTATAAAAAAAGTGAACACTAACATCCAATGAGTAAATATAATTTTTATAAAAATATTTCTAAATAAAAAATAACATATAATTGGTAATAACACACAATATATCTAAAAGATAAAACTAAATTTGAATCTCATATTGTAGTAAAATTGGAAACTTCTATATAAATTATCTTGATAACTTTAATAATATATAATCTAAAAATTTATAATCTGTAAAACTTTTCTAGAATCTTTTTTTTTTTTTTTTTTTGTAAATTTGGTATTCTGTAAATCTCTTGTTGTACTGATCAATCTCAATATACAATATTTGTATAAAAAAAAAAAAAATTATACCAAATAATATCCAGAGAAATTTGTCATACGTAATAGAAATATTCAATACACATACAAAACAAGGGATAACATTTGTCATACATATGCTGGATGACTCATTGACTCTTTCGATAATTTAATGACTTTTTTGACGTCTGCCATACATATGTTGAGGGAATCTGGGACTCGCACATAGATAATCTATCCGATCATTAAAAAAAAAGGTATACTATTGGTGTTAAAAAAAATCTCATTTTATTCGTTTCCAAATCTCAAATCATTTTCATGTACAAATTGTATAACTCGATTTCTGAATATAAATATAATGACAAAAATAAATATTCTATAGTCAAATCATAAATCATAACACATAATCAATAAATTAGTTAAATAAGTTTCCTCTAATAATAATTAAATAAATAAAATCTGAAATAAATAACTATAAATAATTAATTCAATTTAAATAAATAATCTACTCATATAATTCTTTTGCTTATTTCTAGATCTAAATCGGGTTTCCATTTAATTTCTTATAATCTTGAATTCACTGTAAAATCATAAAAAACTCAATTTAGAACTTAATAAAAAAAAAATTAACAAATTTTTTGGACTTCAAACTCATTAAAATAAAAATCATATATCTGGATAAACAGACACCCAAATATTCAAATTACCCATCTAGAAATTTCATCTATTTTTCTTCTCCCTTTTCTTCTTCTTTTTCTCCTTCTCTCGGCTATTTTTTTTTTCTCTACTTGTCTAGTGTGTGATTACTTTGCCAAAGGCTTGTGTGTGTGTATATATATATATATATATATATATAACAAAAATACTACACTGTCTCAATCTTCTCATGTATAAATACACATATAAATATTTTGCTCCACTAACTTGACTTTCTCGACTAGACACCCCATTTTGTCTCTTTTGTTTTCATCTTGTTTCTTTTACTTATTAACCTTGTGCATGACACTTGTCCATCTTCTCATTTTAAAATGCCACCATCTTACTTACCATACTTCCATCTTTAACACTTGTCCTTTTTCTAAATAATATATTGTCCATTATCTCATAACTTTCTCTTTCAATTCTCGGCCACACCATTTGTCTCAATCTTTAACCTAAATTTTTTCATTTTAGCCCCTACTTTTTTTTATAGTCTTTTTCCTTTCACATCTAACTTTCTTGGTTTCTTTTAAAAAGATATCCATGAAGAGGATATTTGTTTATATGCTTTTTTATTTCTAAAACTTGGGTCGAGCCAAATTAATAGCAATAAACTGAGTTTCAATAAATATTCTAGGTCTATTAAGATTTAGGTCTTATATTTTTAGTTTTGTGTTTTTTTGAATTGTTGATAAAGGGTGGTGGTAGTGGCGATGGTTGTGGTGGTGGGTGAAGTGGAGGTCGAAGATGAGGGACTTGAGAGAGGCATCACTATCGATGGTAGAGGTGACTAGTGAAGAGGTGGATTCATATTGAATTTTTGGGTTGCTATTGATGGAAGAGACGTAACTGTCTATGTTTTTTGGAAACCCAAAAATCGATTTCTAGGAATTTGGGTTTCTAGCAACCTAGAAACCGATTTCTGGTTTTCCAGGTTATTGGAATTTTAGGTTTCTAAGTTGAAATTTTGGTTTTCCAATTTTTGGGTTTCAATATATATATATTTTTGAGAAATTGGTTTTAGCAACCTGGAAACCTAACAGAAAATGACCAAAAAAAAAAAGCAGAAAAAGGAAAAAGAGAAAAGAGAAAAGGGATGAGAGAGAAGAAATGTTTGAAGCATGAGACAATGGTTAAAGAATGAAGAAGAACAAGATGATGGTTTTGATGAAGAATGAGATAGTGGAGATCGAATCTCCAAATTGGATTTCTATTGTCCATTATCTTTAATGGACGGTGGCGATCTAGATCTCCATAGATTTTTTTAAACTTTTTTTATTTAAATAATTTTGAATTTAATCTTTACCTTTTTCTATTTTTTTTTTAATTTTTAAATGATGTCCACTGTTTATCAACATGATGAACGATGAAAAATTTTTTTGAGAAAATTATTAATTTTTTATTTTATTTTGTTTACAATTTTTTTTATTTTTTAAATTATTTTGATCTTCACCATTTATTTCTAAGATGGACAGTGAAGATTTTTTAATTTTTTGTGCTTTAATTATTATTTTGTTTTTTTTTGTCATTTTAAAAATTTAATTATTTTATTAAATTATCATTTTGTCTTTAAATTTTAATAGCGGTTGGGTTTTTCAGACGGTATGAGTGGTTTACATAATTGAAAAAAAATCGAGGTTTAATCAAAATTAAACTGCTTTTTAGGGGATTTTTCATAATGTCCCTTAATTTAATCCTTATTTGACATTGCCATTGAAAGTTTTAGTAACGACAATGTATGGGCTTCCATGAACATGATACAAGATTCTCTCAAGTTTTTTTAATTATGTTTATAGCAGTGGTTTGAATACTATTATTAGATTCATTTTTGTGAGCTCAAGCTTCTCAAATGAATGGTTTATTCAAGAGTTGTGGTATATTATATTCATTTTGGTGTTGGATTTTGGTCGCATTAGGGTTTCTGCTGTTTAGAATTGGAAATCTACTTTGAGATTCCATTTGAAATGGATAAGAAGAGGAAGGTTACATTTGGTTTTTGATGCTTTGGGAACTACCACTTGGACTTTTGGTTTTTGATGCCTGTAAAAACCATAATAATATCAAATAAATTATGTTGATGGATCCTATTAGGACTATTATGTTGTTAGTTCTTTTTTTTTAATTTCTTTTTTTTCTTTTTTCTTTTTACCATTGTGGTGGATTGGACTTGTGTTAATAATATATATTAGGTTAAACTTTTATTTGTATCATTAAATCTTTATGTGTACTTGTTTTATGAATCATTATTTATCTTGTTTGAATTTATATGTGATATGTAATATTAGACATGTTGATTGTAATCAGGAAGAACATTTTGTATTTCAACAAATTGCCAACTTGATCAACTCAATATAACCCAACCCGACAATTATTGGGTTGGGTTGAATATTTGATTAGGTTGGATTGAAAAATTTTCAACCCAACTGATATTGGGTTGAGAGATTTCCAACCCAATTTAACCTTGGCCCCAAAAATGTCCACCTTTACGTGTATGACAAATGTTATTCATCACTCTGCATGTGTGATGAGTATTTCTACCACGTATTGCAAATTTTCCTGGATACTAATTGGTGTAGCTTTTCAGCTTACAGATGTTATATACTGAGTTTCATCCATAAAAAAAGAGATTTCAGATAAATTTTATCTGTTGGAAGGAGACTAAGGACCCACACATGTATAAAAGTCATAAGTCCATAGGTAAAGATCCAACGGAGACTTGAAGTGTGGTGGTCAAACCAAAAAAGCCTATGCCATTATTTAAAAAAGATTCCAGAAAAGTTTTACAGATTATAGTTGCAGATTATTTATACATATTATACAAATTATTCATACAGAGGTTTATAGTTTTATTGTGACATGAGATTTGAATTCGGTTTTATTATTAAGATATAAATGCATATAAATTATAAAAATAGCTTATTATTACTAGTAATATGTTAAGTTTTATTTAGAATTATTTTAGGAAAATTATATTCAGTCATTGGGTGTTAATGCTCATTTTTTTATAAAAGTCAAATTTTCAAGTATCCATCATTGGTTTGTGCAAATTATTTTATATCATCAAAAGGGCCATATGATATGAATAGTTACATTTATATGTATTATTTTTAATTAACCAAATAGGGGTGGATATGAAAACATAGAACTGACCCAAATAACCCGATCCAATCTAATCCATGGGTGTTCAATCTTATTCCCATGTTCAAATTTGTTTGGACCCCATACATTAAAAACATCATATTTCATAGATTGATTCAATTCTAAGCCTTTGAACATGTGACCTGAACCAAAATTGAAAGAAAATATTTTAATTTAATCTATAATTTTTCAGAATCTCGCAATTTTTTAACTTCACAGAGAAATCAGCACTAGCTGAAGAATTAACATACAATAGTGGCCGTCAACCACTAGTCTCATGATGCTATTGGAATTGTTTTGACTTAATCGCCTAACATTAGATGACTATTTATAGAGGTGGAGAGAGCATCATTTCACATGCACAAGTAATATGGGACACAACCATACAAGTTTGAAGTTTTACTTTCAAGTCTCATATATTCTCTTTGATTTCTTCACCCTTTATATATATATATATAATTCATCCATTTTCTATATATTTTCTTAGTAAATTTCTTACAATTTCACATGTGATCTATCTTCTCTCCATTTCTATGCTTATATCTAATTTGTTTTATTCATGGACTATTCATAAAATTATGGGAAAAAAAGTGAGAAAAATCATTGTTAATTGATGACTTTGAATCCATATTTGCTATATATATATATATATATATATAATGAGCAAATTACTAACAGGCCTTTAAACATATCCCTTATTACAATCGAAAATTACTTTTGTTTTTATAACAATAACCTTCTCTATACTAAAGGTTTAACAGTTTGAGATAATTGAAAAATGACAAAATGAAACAAAAAGACGAGAATATCCCTCTATTTATAAAATCCAACCTAGGTCCATCATCTCTCACCTCTCTCTCTCTCTCTCTTCTCTTTTTTCTCTTCGTCTTCTTCACCGGAACCTAGATTGATGTTTGGAAACCAGACACCTGGTCTCTTCCCCCCCCCCCCCCCCCCCCCCCCCCTCTCTCTCTCTCTCTCTCTCTCTTTCTCTTTCTCTCTTCTCCTTATTTTTCTTCGTCTTCTTCACCAGTCAATCTGGGTTTGGAAACCCAAATTGACGTCTAGGTTTCCAGATGAAACCCAGACGTCGATTTGGTTTGGATGGAAACCCAGAGATTGATCTGGGTTTGGGTCAACATTGGGTTTCCAGATGGAAACCCAAACGTCGATCTGGGTTTTTAGATGATATAGGTCTAGTTCCATTATAGAACCAGACTGTCACCCACCGTGGATCCGGGTTTCCAACCCAAACCTACATCAGTGTCTAGGTTTCCAGATTGAAACTCAAACTTGCATCAGTGTTTAAGTTTCTAGATGGTGTTGATGATGATGTTCTTGGATCTGTTTGACGATGATGGTAGTGGTTTTTGTTTGAAGATAGCAGTGGTTTTTGTTTGTGTTGATGATTGATGATGTTAAACCCCTCTTTGTGTTATTTGTATTGATGATTAATGATGATTGTTTGTGTTGATGATTGATTTTGATGATTGATAATGATGGATCATTGTTGATGAATCAGGCATATGTTGATGAACCCAGAAACCCAGACATCCATTGAATGTTACTGAACCATCATCAATTTTTTTTTTTTAATCATTTTTCTATTTTTTTGAAATATTATTTTTTTTGTCAAATTGATCTAGACCCTTCATTTTTTAGATGGACAGTTTAGATCCATTTGAAAAATTTTTAAATTATTTTTTACAACTAAATTTTAATTTTTAAAATTTTAAAATACTTTAATTTTTAAAATATTTTTAAGTTTTAAAATTTTAAATTATTTATGAATTAATTTAATTTTTGAAAGAAAAATAAAAATCAAAGAAATTGACCAAAATGCCCTTACTACAGTTAACTTTTCATAGTCAATTATGGTCAAACCGTTAGTATAGGGGAGGTCATTATTACAAAAAGCAAAAGTGGTTTCCGATTGTAATAAAGCATATGTCTGGAGGTTTTTCAGTAATTTGCTCTATATAAAATTATAAATCCTTGTTTAATGAGAGGGTGTTAATCAATTGCTTCAACATC
Source organism: Litchi chinensis (assembly GCA_019925255.1). Taxonomy (NCBI): domain Eukaryota; kingdom Viridiplantae; phylum Streptophyta; class Magnoliopsida; order Sapindales; family Sapindaceae; genus Litchi; species Litchi chinensis. The sequence goes on along the minus strand of CM034469.1, from coordinate 12,554,151 downwards.
AAAGTATAAACTTTTCAAAGATTTCAAGTTGATGATTTGATTTAGAAAGATTTCAAGCTTGAAAGTTGAAACCAAGTACCAGTTTAGAAAGCTAGCTGGTGTGTTTGAAACCAATTAACGAAGAGTCCCACGTCGAAAACATGTAGCTTTTTAACATGTGAAGTTCTCTATGTATATATCTGCTTGTTTGGGGACAAAGCGCATGAAGGTCGCTATTCCACATCGAAAACATATGGTTTTTTGACGCGGGAGCCTCTGGATATAACTTCACTTGGTGAGGCGTTGTGGTCGTCGAAGTTTGACGAGTGTTGACGCGAACTTTTGAAACACTATGGTTGAAAGTTAAGTGGGCCTTCTGTATTTAAGACGAGGTTGTTGAATGTGAGAAGAACCGTATTCATTCGAACCCGATCGGTCCTGTTTGGTACGAGTCAGTACTAGCCCTCAAAGTGTTCGACAAAAAATATAATGGAACCGAACTAAACATGGAGTTGTCCATCCTTAGTTTCAAGAATATTTTTACAAATAAAATATTTTTTATAGATGTTTTATAAATATTTTATATATTCAGTGAAGGGTCCAATACTTAGTTTCAAGAATATTTTTACAAATAAAATATTTTTTTATAGATGTTTTATGAATATTTTATATATTTAGTAAAGGGGTCCAATACGGTTTGTTCAAATGTTATTAATAAAGTGATCATGATATTAATTTATAATGATTTTTCTAAAGGACTTTTTAAAACTTCAGATTTAAATTGGAAAGATAGTAGTTTTTTATAGGATTCTTTTAAACTCAAGAAAGGAGTAGAGAGGGGTGCCGGTAGGAACTCCAAGTCTTGACTGGATTTATATTCTTTTAATTTGTGAAAGACGAAAAAAGAAGTAACTAAGAAAACTGTCGCATGCTGTAACTCCATCTGACAAGGAATGGGAGTGCACAAATACAGGAACAAAAATTCAATCAGCAAGCATCCTTATGTGACCAAATTCAATAGAAGAATTAACACACCATTGAGTTTGGTGAGAATCTGGTCCAAGCTTCATATGTTTTGTCATAAGCTGTAGCGAAGAACATTGCTAGGCTTACATTTTGGGTGTTTTCTTCGTCCAGTTTTCTACTTGACATGAAGTTATCCTAAACAATTAAGCATCATGCAATCAATGACAACCATATGAGATGACCCAATAATTTATCATACATCTCATACAATTTAGCACTGCATTAACTTACATTAATTTCTTTATAGTCATTTGGCGCAAAATCATTATTTATGTAAACAACCAGAGCAGAAAAGGTCCATATGCAAGAAGAGATTGAACATATAGTTACTAATAACGAAAAAAAAATACCGTTATTTAATATTCTTTAATGAGGCTTTTGTAATAAAAAAATTCAAGTAATTACTGTAGTATTTAATAAAATTTGAGAATTGTGTTGAAATTTTAGTTTGGGGTAATTTGAATATGAGAAAGTCGGAGAATTCTAGAAGATTTAGGAGCAGAATTAGAAAACTTTATGGGGAAGAAAAAGACCCGGTTGGCTCAGGCAAATAATGCGGAACAAAATAGGTAAAAAATCGTGCAATAAATGGAGAGCTTCCAGAAGCAGCTCGTCGAGGAAAGTAAGCTTTGGCTAAGTAATTTTCCTGTGCTGGAGGCAAATTGTAATTCACCACCCAGATATTGGCTCTGTCAGCTACACATGCAGGACCAAATTCCTGGATTTTTTTCGCATCCCTGTTTTGTCTTTTTCCTATTTTGTCTTGTCTGATTTTCCAAGAAAAGCAAAAATTAAATAAATCAAACATCCAATAACAACAACAAATACAATCATGCAAGGGACATAATGCACTAAAAATTAATACCAAGAGAGTTATAAATACTTACTCATACGGGTCAACATAAAAATAAATCCATGCAAAAATAAACACACAACACTGCAGAATAAAAACAAAAAGAAAAATAAAAATAAAAATAAAAATGAATGAAAATAATTTTTCAAGGCTCCTGACGACGCCTGAACTCCTTATAATTCTCCATCCACTGTTAGAGGTCTTCCAACCTCTATAAGATAGTCTGCTCATTAAGCTCCCTGGTCAAACCAACATTTCACGTCAAGTTGTCGGGGAATTTTGGCTCATGGTTTTGGTTATTTTCATTGATTAGCACCCTATTTTGGTCCAAAATGTCCTGAACTTGCCCAAAACTCTTCTGGGATGTCTACAAGACCTTGCCATCCACCGGTGCCCCGTTACCTACCGGAAAATATATCCCCTTCCATCTCAATTTCACTTCAATTCAATCAAAACCACCCCTGCTCCTGCATCACAATTCACACAAATCAAACCATATAACAAGAACAAAAACCAAAAGCAACACCCTACGCTCCAATGAACTATAAAAACTACTCATCATTGCATCGCATCTAAACACACCAATTATTACCACAAAAAAGTCACACTAAGTCAATACAATCAGCTTGGTTACTAAAAAAAAATAAAGAGAATCATACTATAATAAGTAAAACCCCTCCAATAAAATTTGGCCTAATCCAAGAATTTGACTTAAATTGAGATAAATATCTCTTGTTTTCCTAGTTTTCCTACCTTTTCTATCGTTTTCTCACCAACCAAACTGAGAATTTCGCATAAATGATAACATACAATGTATCAAGCAAAAAAAAAAAAAAAAAAAAGACAAAACAAAACAAAAAAACAAAAGGAATCCGGAGGCTGAGATTCACTGTGCTCTGGCATATCAAAGTCCATGTCAAAGAAATCATCATGCTGAGGTAGAACCTGCTCACCCTGCTGCGCCCTCTGAGCTTGCCAAGCTTCCTGTTCCTTCCTTCTGATCTCGGCCTTCGTAGGCAGCCTCTCATAACCTCTTTTTTTGGCACAACACATTGTAGGTCTTGACATTTAGAGCATCATTGTCCTCACACACTTGTCCCTGATCAGAAAACACATCCAAGCTATCTGCATCACAAAATTTCGAAATAATACCTGCAAAAGGAAGAACGAACTTGGGATTGTTGTCAACAGCTACCTGGCCTATTGCATAGTGGATACATCGCCCTAAGTCTATAGGCATCTCATGAACCAAGCAGTAAATGATCTGGGCAACACGTTGTGGCACAGTGTTGTAATGCTTAGAGGGACTCCACGAATAAGTTGTGAATAAATTGAAGAAACCTCCCTCCATTGTCAACTGTGAATGCTTCAGAGGATCAGCCCATGCATCCCAACCTGGTGGTCCGTCTGGTCACAATGCACCACAAAGTTCTGGTGTCGGTCATCTCACTACTGGGTCTTCTGGTAGACCATCAACAAATCCGATATTTTGAAATTCATAGTGTGCATTGATTCTTTCTGCAGTTATGGTCACCTCGACTCCTCAGATAGTCACAGTTCCAGTCTCCTTGAAGACTGAGGGGATCAACTCCTAGTAAAAATCTTGGACAACACTAAGATTGTATCTAAATCTCTCAGCTACCAATTTTTACCAACCCCTCCGAGTGATGAATCCAGACACAAAGGTACTCTCTAGGACCGCTAAATCAATCCCGTGCTCAGCAACAATGGACTTATTTCGAATTATACGCCACGGCCCTTGTCGCTCATCATCAACAGTAGGGTCCCAATCCCTAGCATTAGAAATACTCACTACATTACCCCTCATCCATGCCATCGCTTATGATCGCGTAGAACTCACTTAACGCTCGCTCATTGCATACTAGCGGAGCACACACACCAACAGCGCACACACTAATCTTCTCGTTCAGGCATTAACACCTACCTGGTAGGCAGCATCTACACACCAACCAAAACTGCCTTTTACCGCTAAGTACCCTCCAAACAAACCACAACACGTCTCACAGCAAATCCACACAACCAAACATCAAAGATTCCACCGCAATAACTCCCAATCAAACCAACCTAAACATGCCCTAAAATGTGAATTTAAGGTCAAAGCCGAGATGAATAGAGGGCAAAATGCTACCTGGAGTCGATTGGTGCTCCAAAAACGACCGTACTCACTGTTGGGCATGCAAAACCAAACTGGAAGAAGGTGGCATCGCAAGTGGTGGGAAGAAAAGAATGTGACACAGAGGCTACGACGAGTTTTGACTGTCAGGATTCGTCACAGGTTGGTGTCGCAACTTGAAACCTGTGACACCATCCTGCAACAAGTCGCACCGTTTCACTTAATGGCCCTTTTTTATGCTTTCATGTTTTTTGTGTTTTTGTTTTTGTACAGCATCGATTCTCATCAATCTCTCGGATCGACAGAATTTTTCTGCCGATCATACCCTCCTCAGAAGTAATGCTTGATCCGCTGATCATTCAGCTTAAACTGCTTTTGTTTCTCATTTTCCAGTAACACAGCTCCATGTGGGTAAATGGTTTTTATTTTGAACGGACCTAACCATCTTAATCAAAGCTTTCCTGGCAATAAGCGTAATCTGGAATTGAATAACAGCACTTGTTGACCCAGTTCAAAATGCTTCCCTGAGATTTTCCTGTCATGCCGTCATTTTTGTCTTCTCCTTGTAAATTAGAGCATTCTCATTAGATTCCAATTGAATTTCTTCGAGCTCGTCCAACTGCAGGAGTCGCTTCTCACCGGCCTTTTTCATATCAAAATTTAGAGTCTTTATTGCCCAATATGCTCAGTGCTCCAACTCAACTGGAAAATGACAAGATTTTTTATACAGCTTGTTGTCGCAGCCTGTGATCCTATAAATCTCTCCTCTATCTTATCTGTCTCAGCTTTTAGTTGCAGGATACAACCCGCGATAGATAAGGTATCGTTTATGTCAATTTCCTCAACGAGCTGCTTCTAAAAGCTCTCCTTTTATTGTATGATTTTTTACTTATTTTCTTCCGGATTATTTTCCTGAACTGGCCGGATCATTTTCTTGCCCGCAAAGTTTTCTAATTCCACTCCGAAATCTTCTGAAATTCTCCAACTTTTTCTTAAATTCCCAAATTGCTCCTAACTAAAATTTCTGCACAATTCTCAAATTGTATTAAGTACGACAGTAATTACTCGAATTTTTATTACAAAAGCCTCTTTACAGCATATTTTTTCGTTATTAGTAAATATATGTTCAATCTCTTCTTGTATATGGACCTTTTCTGCTCTGGTTGTTTACATAAATAATGATTTTGTTCCAAATGACTATAAAGAAATTAATGTAAGTTAATGCAGTGCAAAATTGTATGAGATATATGATAAATTATTGGGTCATCTATGTTGTATAGTTGTCATTGATTGCATGATGCTTAATTGTTTAGGATAACTTCATGTCAAGTAGAAATCTGGATGAAGAAAATACCCAAAATGTAAGCCCAGCAATTTTCTTGGCTACAGCTTATGACAAGGCATCTGAAGCTTGGACCAGATTCTCACCAAACCTCAATGGTGTGTTAATTCTTCTATTCAATTTGGTTATATAAGGATGCTTGCGGGTTGAATTTTTTGTTCCTGTATTTGCGTACTCTCATTCCTTATGTCAGATGGTGTTACTCTAATATACCCTCTCAATTTAGTACTATAAATGTATTGTACAAGTATGCCCTCATTTATAGAATAAAGAAATAATTTAAAGTGCATAGATGTGTAATTGAAGTTTGGTAGAATTTCCGAATGTGAAATAGAGTTATGATAAAATTTCCGAGTAGATCGGAAACGATTTCGAATTCGAAAAGTGACATAATGATTTATTAAAGAATATGATGCAAGTTGTATTAAAGAAATTTCCAAGAAAGAGCATGATTAACTAAATTGGTTAAATGTACGTACAAGAGCATTTTGGGGAATTTGAAGGATGAAAGAGTGCATGTAAGTGGAGAGATAAGGATGGCAAAATTGTCAATTAAACTAATGGCATGCTTGTAATTAAATGTCAAATTTGAGGGGCAATTAGTTAAGCTAATAAAGGCTATATATACAAGTGTTTCATGAAACAAATGGAAGAAACTAGAACTTGAGAGAGAGTGTAGTGCGGCCAGCAAGGGAAAACCCAGAACAGTAGCTGAATCTTAATGATTTCACACCATTTTTTAGTAGATTTCAAGCTCTCAAAAGGTTATATACAAGCCTAAGAGTGATATTCAACAAAAGTAAATGATTTTTAAGTGATAAATTTCAAGTTTTCATGACTTTTATGTGTGAAAATTGAAATTGAAGTTAATTAAGAGCTGTTAGTGATTTTGAAGAAATTTTTATGCATGGATTTAGAGTTTTGAAGCCTCAAACTTGTGGAAATCAAGACTAATGATCAAGGAGAATTTGGCAATCAAACTAATCAAAATAACTTTTGATTTAAAGTTAGATTGATGTTGTTTAGGATGTTAGATTGCTTGCCATGGGACTTGGTATGAATTTGATTGGATTTCAAGTTGAAACTTGAGGAAATCATGGTGTTATGCCTAGGTGTTACACAACCAAAGAAGGGAAATTGTGATTCAAGTTGTGCTGATTTATTTGAATGAAATTCATGTATGAAAATGAGCTAGAACATCAAGGTATAACATTGGAATGAAAGTTAGAATTATGGTAGATGTATTGCTATATATTCGGCCAATTGAGATTTGGCATGATGGATGATTGTTTTTTATTGTTTGATATGATTTGTGGATTGTTTCAATGATAAATTTGGTGTGAAATTGAAAAGAAATTGATTGGATGGTGATAGGTATAATACACGACTAAAGCATGTCTTATGGTTCAAGTGTAAATTTTATGGACATGATATGATTTGGCATCATTTTGCATGTGTTTGAATAAGATTATGATGAAAAAAATTGATTTAAATTGATAGTGGGAAAAGTGGTGCATATTTGACTAGGATAGAATGAAATGGTTCAAAAATTTATTTAATACATTGATGAGAAAATTGAGCTTCTATTGAGATATTTTGTGTGCATAAATATTGAGAAGTTCAAACGGAAAGTATCTGCGAATAATTGGAGTCATTATGGATTGAATGAAGGATGTTTGGAATCCCTGTATAGTTGAATGTTTGTTTGTATGTTAATTCGTCGATACTAGTGTGTATGTATGGTTAAATTAGTTATGATGTTGTCTAAACATAGAATACAAAATTATGTAGGTGACACGAAATCGAAGGAACCCTAAAACGTGTGGTATTGTGGGTTAATAATCGGTGAGTCTCTTTTAAAATGTTTTTATATGATATGTTAAATTTTATGCCATGATGTGTGGAAAGTTGTTTTAAATTAAATGAATTCTATATGAAAATGTTTTGTATGGATTGTGAAATTTTATATGAAATACGGATTTCATGAACTTGAAAAGTTTATATAAAATGTATATTTTATGATAAAAAATAGTTTGTTGGAAATATACTTGTGAACCTGTGGTATGCCTGATAGGTATCACATATATTTACGGTTAAGGTTGAATACCCTAAGTATGCATTGACAATGCCAAGAGTGTCTATCACTAAGAGCGGGAGGAAACCTGCAAGAGGGAATATGTTAGTCAGTTTAGTCCTATGTGTCGCCTATGCACATACAAAATATATTATTAGCTAGCTTTCATCTGAGCAAGGAAAAATGTCGCTCCATAGCAAGGAAAAATTTCGTTATGCAAAACCGGATAGATGACTTGAACAAGGGAAAATTTTGGGATGGCTGAGCGAGACAAAATTCCACTCCAAACCTAAAGTATCATGTGATACGAATTATCAATGATTGACTTATTTTATTTAGAGGCTTTTTTTTTGTGAAAATTGTATCAGCATCACTGTTTATATTTTATAGTAGAAAACTAAAATCATACGATATATTGTTTTATTATTTAGTTTTACAATGTTCGAATTGTATTTATGAATATTGGTTTATCCATGCATTTAATTGAAATATGGTTTTCAAAGAAAACTCAATTTTTGGTATCACAACAATTAAAGGTTTATAAAAGGTTTTAAAATTTAAGGGAGACTTATTTTATAAAGTTAAATTTTAAATGAAAACCTATAACACTCACTGAGTCGGCGTAGCTCACATATTATTTTATGTTTTATAAACAAAACCTCCTTAGGATAGGTATAGGGATAGGTGTATCAATAGCAGAGATTCCGACCCAGAATTAGACAGATCGAGTTGCGTGTGCTGCTATAATTATGTGAAATTATTGTGGCTATTTTTGAAATTCTGTGTATTAAACATCGTATAAATTTCCTCATAGTTTGCAAAGTGTGTAAATGAATATATGCATGACTTGTAAATATAATTTACTTTATTTTTAAATTGATGGCATGTTTCTAGTTGCTTGTGGATTGAAAAAGAAAAAAAAAAAGGAGGGTCTGAGGCCTATAAGTTGAGAAATTATTTTTTTAGAAGTGTAAAATTTTCTGTAAACTTTTATAGGGTCGCATTTTTAGAAAAACAGCCGTTATGCTATCCAAATTTTTATAACTCTGTTTTGCAAATGTATAATAAAAAGAAAAAGTTTTCCACTAATTTCCGTTAGAAAAGAGATTTCGAAAAAGGTTTTCTATAAAGGAAAACGGTTTAACTTCATAAGAACCTTTCAGCTGGATTAGAAATCGACTAGAGAACCACTGTGAGGTTGCCAACAAGCTGTCGTTGTATGGAAATGGATGTATAGGGACGGGACCCATCAGTTATCACATGCAATAGTTTCCTTAGTTCTTGTTTTGTCTCTCACAAATTAAAAGAACATAAATCCAACCAAGACATGGAATTTCTAATAAAACCCTTCCAAACTCCTTTATTAAGTTCGGAAAAATCTCATAAAAACTACAATCTTTCCAATTTAAATTAGAAAGTCCTTTAGAAAAATTGTAAATTAATCTCATATCACTTTATTAATAAAATTTGAACAAACGTATCTAACCCTGTTGCTAAATATATAAAATATTCATAAAACATCTATAAAAAATATTTCATTTGTAAAAATATTCTTAGAACTTAAGATTAAAGATAGATAACTCCATGTTCGATATACCGAACCCAATTTTTTTGTCAGTTCTCAAATATTGAATAGAACATGAATGCTCTGAGGGCTAGAACTGACCCGTACCAAACAGGATCGGTTCGGTTCTTCTCAAATTCAACAACCTCGGCCTAAATACAGAAGGCCCACTTAACTTTTAACCATATTATTTCAGAAGTTTGCGCCAACACTCGTCAAACTTCAGCTGCACCGCCCCAATAAGCGAAATTATAAGGAGAGGCTCCCGATTTAAGAAACCATATGTTTTCGATGCGAAGTAACTGACTTCATGCGCTTAGCCGTCAAACAAGCAGATGTACACAGAGAACTTCCCCTGTTAAAAAGCTACATGTTTTTCGATGTGGGACTCTAGGTTAATTGGTTTCAAACACACCAGCTAGCTTTCTAAACTGGTACTTGTTTTCAATTTTCACGCTTGAAATCTTTCTAAATCAAATCATCAACTTGAATTCTTTGAAAATTTTATACTTTGATGTTGAAGCAATTGATTAACACCCTGTCATTAAACAAGGATTTATAATTTTATATATATATATATAGCAAATATGGATTCAAAGTCATCAATTAACAATGACTTTTCTCACTTCTTTGCCACAATTTTGTGAACATTCCATGAATAAAACCAATTTGATATAAGCATAGAAATGGAGAGAAGATAGATCACATGTAAAAGTTTAAGAAATTTACTTAGAAAATATATAGAAAATGGATGAATTATATTAAAAAAAAAAGGTGAAGAAATCAAAGAGAATATATGAAACTTGAAAGTAAAACTTCAAACCTGTATTGTTGTATCCCATATTGCTTGTGGATGTGAAATGATGCTCTCTCCACCTCTATAAATAGTCATCCAACGTAAGTCAATTGAGTCAAAACAATTCCATTGGAATATTGGGATTGGTAGCGGACGACAACTGTTGTAAGTTTGCTGATTTCTTTGTGAAGCTTGAAAATTGCCTGATTCTGAAAAATTATAAATTAAAATATCTTCTATTTCGGCTCGGATCACATGTTCGGAGGCTTAAAACTGAATCGATATGTGAAACATAATTTTATTTTAATTGAACCGATATGTGAAACATAATTTTATTTTAACTATGGGGTCTAGACAACCTAAATTTGAACATCGGAATCGAAACACAACCGCGGATTGGATTAGATCTAGTTATTTGGGTCGGTTCCATGTTTTAATGCCTATCACTATTTGAAACACTTATGAAATTTGGTTAATTAAAAATAATATACATAGATGTAATTGTTTATATCATGTGGTCCTTTGATGATATAAAATAATCTGCAAGAACTATTGGTAGATAATTGAAAATTTGAGTTTATAAAAGAGTGAGCGTTAACACTCAATGACTGAATATAAACTTTTTTAAAAATAATTCTAGATAAAACTTAACATATTATTGGTAATAACAAGTAATTCTCATAAGTCATATGCATTCATATCTGAACGCAAACTGAATTCAAATCTTGTGTTATAATAAAACTATAAATATCTATATGAACAATCTGCAGTCATAATCTGTAAAACTTTTTTAGAATCTCTTTCGAATAATAGCAAGGCTTCTCTAGTTTGACCACCACACTTTAAGTCTCCATTGGATCCCTGTCCATGAACTTATTACTCTTATACATGTGTGGATCCCTATTTTTTTTCCAATAAATAAAACTTCTCTAAAGTCTCTTTCTTTATGGATCAAACTTAGTATATAACATCTATAATATGAAAATCAATACTAATTAATATCGAGAAAAATATATCATATGTAGTAGAGATACTCAATACATACGCAAAGTAAATGAATAACATTTATCATATATATAAAGGTAGACATTTTCAGGTTCGAATTAGATTAGGTTGGAAATCTCTCAACTCAACGTGGGTTAGGTTAAAAATTTTTTAACCTCACCCATTCAATTAGTCAATCCAACCCAACCCAACCCAATAATTGTCGAGATGGGTTGGGTTAAGTTGATCAAGTTGGCAATCTGTTGAAATACAAAATGTTCTTTTTAATTACAATTAACAAGTCTAACATTACATATCACATATAAATTCAAACAATATAAATAAGATTCATAAAGCAGTTCAAATGATTTAATGATACAAAAAAAAATTTAACCCAATATATGTTAGTAACACAAGTCCAATCCATCACAATGATAAAAATATAAAAAATAAAAAAAGACTATATAATAGTCCTAATAGGATCCATCGATATAATTTGTTTGATATTATTATAGTCTTCACAAGCACCAAAAACCAAAAGTTCAGATGGTAGTTCCCAAAGCATCAAAAACCAAATGTAGTCTTCCTTTTCTTATACATTTCAAATGGACTCTCAAAGTAGATTTCCAATTCTAAACAGCATAAACCCTAATGCCACCAAAATCCAACCCCAAAATGAACATAATATACCACAGCTCTGGAATGAACCATTCATCTGACAAGCTTGAGCTCATAGAAATGAATCTAATAATAGTATTCAAACCACTTTTATAAACAAAATATAAAAAATAAAAAAACTTGAGAGAACCTTGTATCATGTTCATGGAAGCCAATACGTTGTCATTACTAAAGACTTTCAATCACAATGTCAAATAAGGATTAAATTAAGGGATATTATGAAAAACTCTGTGAAAAGTAATCTAATTGTGATTAAACCCCTGATTTTTTTTTATTATGTAAACCACCCCATACTATCTGAAAAACCCAACTGCTATTAAAATTTGAGGACAAAATGGTAATCTAATAAAATAATTAAAATTTTAAAATGAGAAAAAATACACAAATAATTAAAGCACATGAAATTAAAAAAAAAAAAAAATTCACCCATCTTAGATAGTGAAAATCAAAATAATTTAAAAATAAGAAATTGTAAAAAAATTAATAATTTTCTCAAAAAAAAATGATTTCCACTATCCATTTCATCATGTTGATGGACAATGGGCATCATTTAAAAATTAAAAAAAAAATTAAAAAGGGTAAAGATTAAATTCAAAATTATTTAAATAATAATAATAAAAAAAAGATAATAGAGATTCAGATCTCCACCGTCCATCAAAGATGATAGACAATAGGAATTCAATCTGGAGATTCGATGTCTCATTCTTCATCAAAACCATCATCTTGTTCTTCATCATTTTTCAACCACTGTCTCATCCTTCAAACATTTATTCTCTCCTATCTTTTTTTCTTTTTCCTATTTTGCCTTTTTTTTTTTTTCATTTTTTGCTTGGTTTCCAAGTTACTTAAACCAATTTCCAAAAAAGAAAAAAGTTGTTGAAACCCAAAAAATGAAAAACCAAAATTTCAACCTAAAAACCTAGAATTCCAATAACTCAGAAAACCATGAATTAGTTTCTAGGTTGCTGGAAACTTAAAATTCCTAGAAATCGATTTTTGGGTTTCTAGAAAACAAAGATTCCGACACCTCTTCCATCGATAGTTGACAAGATCCGACCCGAATTCTCTCTAATGAACTCGGTGGTTCTACCAAGCACCCCACGAGACCCTTCTGAAGTCTAACTAATAAGACCCAAAAAGGACGTCGTAGAGCGAACCCGTATCTACAAATAATTTTGTTAAACAAGAAAATCATCTGCTTTAAAATTTCATTACAATTTCTAAGCAAAATATATCTAAAAACATTATCATAAATATAACTAGAAACGTTTTCTAAAACAGTCATGTCATCATGATTACATGTAAATTCTACAAAATATATTCGAATCTAAAGTATGCATGATAACATAATTAATATTAATTGGTAAAAACACAATGTTTACAAAAGAAGCTCTACAGCATCGTTGGTCGTCTAACCCACCTAGCCTGATCACGGTGGATTGGTACCCTGATTCTTCATTCCTGCACCTGGGAGGATTTTATAATATAAAACCAAAACATTATAAGTTGTAAAGCCTAGTGAGTATGTGAGAGTTTTGTTTAAACTAAGTCTTATGGAATACCTCCCGAAAAACATTTTTGAAAGCGTTTTTCTAAAAACAATTTATTTTCTAAAAACTTGGATTTTATAAAACTTATTTAAGATTTCAAAAGCTTTTCTAAAATATTTTCCTTATAAAATATGCTTTTCATGATATGTTTTTCTGTCTAAAATCTATACTGATGGAGAACCTAAGGAAAGTTACAATCACATGAACGGATAGACCAGCTCCGCTTAGTGTGGAGGGGTCATGTGGCAGAATAACTATCATCGCACATCGTGACAAAGCTACAAAGACATCTCACACTGTGTAGCGGAACTATCAACGCACATCGCGAGTGAGACAATACCCACAAGTGTAGAAGGCGACTCGACAGACATGACAGACTCTATCCCCCCGATGTTAGCAGTACTATTCCTCTTAACACTTACCCTACACTGTAAGGTATATCGGTTAGGTCTAATGCTAAAAGGTCTGTCTATCTATAAGCTTGGGTCATTCCACTAGTTTTTTAAAACTCTTTCTTTTCTGGATTTCAAATCAATTTCTTTTTCATAAAATAAGCTAATAACATTTGCATACCATATTATACAAAACTATATCTTTGCATGCTAAAAATGGATCATTAATAAACTAAGAAATAATTAATGAAAGTTTGTAAAGATTTTTCAACATGAACTTGAAAAGTATTTAAAATAGTTCACACTCATAGTTTGCTGTCCTATCCATTTACACCACTGCTCCAGCAACCTTCTCAGCTCGTCTGATCACCTATATTTAATCACAAATGAAACCTTCACTTAGCTAACTGAACTATTATCTTTAACTCCAAAGTTTATATGAGCCGTTGGAGACTGCAGCACTGCCAGTCTAGCTCGAGCTGCGAACTCGCACCTCAACTCACCCTAGCTCGTACCTTCAGCGAGCTCCTACGTTGCACAGCTCAACCCGAACTAAGGGTATTAATCTTCAACGAGCTCGCTCAACTCACTCTCTCAGCGAGCTACCACCTTCTTCTAGCTCAGGTCATTCCTTAACACCTCTCAGCTCGCCCTTCCGAGCTACTGCCTTAAGCCAACTTAGCTAAATACCTCTGATGGGCTGCGACCTGACTCAGCTCCTTTTTGCGAGTTAGCACTCCAGTCCAGTCCAAACAGGCGAGATGGAGAGCAATAGATATAGCCTAGCTCGCTCCTCAGTCGACCATCTTGACTAGCTGAAATACTCTAAACGCATCTTCCAGCTCGCACCTCGCGAGCTCTTACCCTAACTCACGCATACCTATTTCTAATACTCATTTCTCTAGATTTTTGCTTTTTACATTACCATTAATACACCTCAACCTCATTTCACATACATACACTTAATCAACATATGATCAGATCTTCACCAAACTCTCAGGTCGCAACCTCATCAGGTTCAACGATAGAAACTAGATCATCTCAAATCATAAATAAACCATCACAAATTAGCATCATTCTTAACTATTTCACTTAACAGACTCTTGCTCAACCTTTTGTCTTGCTTTCTCACTCGCTTATAGCTCCAAATCACCAAATCTACATACCAAAAATCTCATTAATCACTTGCAACCCAAAAGCTATTCTCGATAGCTTTCTTACCAACATAAAACCATAGAAACTTATTATTTATCACTTAGATCTTACCAGATCTGCTCCTTAAATCTGTTCTTCACTTTCCAGCAGCTTGATTTTCCTAAAAAATATAGAAATCAGCTTGGCATAGCTATAGATTTGCCCTTCTTGCTTCTGCCGGTAACAACTTTCTCTCTTCTTTCTCCTTTCCAGATTTTTCTCTTCTGCAGACATTACTCACCACACAACTATATTTATAGGCGTGGGTCAAGCTTGCTTTTCACCTTTAAACTTTCTAAAAATTACGACTTTACTAGATTTTAGAGAATTCTTCACTTTTCTCCAATGTCCTTATCCTTTCCCCATATTTACAATTCTGTCATTATTTATAAAATCTTTTATTTTTATCAATTTACCCCTCAACTTTTGATATTTAATTTTTCTTCCAATCCTTCCGGAAGCTTTGTAAAAATTAAATTTCGTCATAGATCATTTTAAAATTCCTTTTTATTATTTTATAAATAAAAATCATCTCGTTCCATATATTTTTCAGTACAAACTCGGGAGAGGGTGTTACAATAGTAACCTAGAAATTCAACATCAATCCACCTTCTCACCAGTTACCTCCACCATCGACGGTGACACCCCTTCGACCTCCATTACACTCACCACCACCACCGTCGCCATTGCCACCGCCTTTCCATCAATAATTCAAAAAAACACAAAATATAAATTATAAGACTTGAATCCTAATAGACCTAGAATATTTATTAAAACTCAATTTATTATTATTAATTTGGTCTAACCCAAATTTTAGAAATAAAAAGGTATATAGACAAATATCTTCTTCATGAACTTTTTTTCAAAAGAAATCAAGAAAGTTTGGCGTGAAAGGAAAAAGACCATTGGAAAAGGTTGGGGGTAAAATGCAAAATGTAAGTTAAAGATTTAGACAAATGGTGTGGTCTAGAATTGACAGAGAAAGTTGTGAGATAAATGGCCAATATATTATTTAGATAAAAGACGAGTGTCAAAGATGGAAATATGGTAAGTAAGATGGTGAAATTTTTAATTAAGAAGATGGACAAGTGTCATGCATAAGATTAATAAGCAAAAGAAACAAAACTAAAGGAAAAGAGACAAAATAGAGTGTATAGTCGAGAAAGTCAAGTTAGTGGAGAAAAAATATGTGTGTGTGTGTGTATCCATGAGAACTTGAGATGGTGTATTATTTTGTTTTATATATATATATATATATATATATATATAAGCCTTTGGCAAAGTAATCACACACTAGATAAGCAAACAAGAAAAAATAGTCGAGAGAAGGAGAAAAGAAGAAAAGAGAGAAGCAAAATAGGTGAAATTTTTGTATAGGTGATTTGAATATTTTCGTATTCGATTTATCCAAATATGTGATTTTTATTTCAATAAGTTTTAAATCCAAGAAATTAATGAATTTTTCTCATAATTTCTAAATTGAGTTTTATGTGATTTTAGGGTAAATTCAAGATTATGAAAAATCATATATGAATTCGTTTTAGATCCAGAAATAAATAAAAAAATTATGCGAGTGGATTGTTTATTTAAATTGAATTAATTATTTAGAGTTATTTATTTCAGATTTTATTTATTTAATTTTTATTAGAAGAAAATTATTTAATTACTTTATTGATTTATTGATTATGTGTTATGATTTATGATTTGACTATAGAATATTTATTTTTGTCATTATATTTATATTCAGAAATCGAGTTATACAATTTGCGTATGAAAATGATGTGATATTTGGAGACGAATAAAATGAGATTTTTTGGATACTAATAGTGTATCCCTTTAACGGTCAGATAGGCTACACATGTGTAATTCTAGATTGCTCAATACATATGGCAGATGTTAGAAAAGTCATTAAGTTATCGAAAGAGTCATTGAGTCATCCAGCACATGTATGGTAGATGTTATCCCTCACTTTATATATACGTTGAGTATTTCCATCACATATGACAAATTTCTCTAGATATTATTTGATGTAAATTTTTTATTATTGATATTGTATACTGAGATTGATCAGTACCAAAAAAAAAATTTATAGAACACCAAATTTATAGAAAGAGATTCTAAGGTTTTACAGATCATAGATTTCTAGATTATATATTATTAAAGTTATCAAGATAATTTATATAGAAGTTTCCAGTTTTACTACAATATAAAATTCAAATTTAATTTTATCTTTCAAATATAATTGTGTGTTATTACCAATTACATATTATTTTTTTATTTAAAAATATTTTTATAAAAGTTATATCCACTTACTAGGTGTTAGCGCTCACTTTTTTATAAAACCCATTTTTTTTAAAAATATCTATTATAGGTTCATATAAATTATTACATAACGTGAAAAGGGCGACATGGTGATAACAAATGCATTAATAATATTTTTAGCAAAAATATTTTGCATAAGTGTATATTATTTTTAATTAACAAAATTTCGTAAATGTGTTTTCAAAATAGTTTTACAGATGAATAATCTTTTCTAGATGTTTTACAAATATTTTATAATGTTCAATCTATAGGTCCAACACAAAATTGTAAAAATTTTCTATTTATCAATTTATATTACAGAGTGATTATGGGATTTACCATAATTTTTTCTAAAGGATTTTCAGTAAATCCACATTTCAATAAGAGAGATCCCAGTTTTCATGGAATTCTTTTTTACTTGAGAGAGGAGTCAGGATGGGTACTATCACAAAAAACCGTCTTTGGACACAAAACATAAACACATCTATCTCAAACCAAACCAACATCACCCACCCAACCAAACCTAGAACCAATGGAACCTAGTTGCTCGCAACACCTCAATTCACCATCAAACACCACCAATTACACACCAAATCAAACACCATTGAGGCCTTTGGGTGTCGTTAGTGATGATGGTGATGAGAAAAAGAAGATGAAGATGAAGCTGGTGATAAGAAATGAGAAGGAAAGGAGATGGTAATGAGAAAAAGAAGATAGAGATGAGGCTAAAGCTGGTGATAAGAAAAGAGAAGAAAAAGAAGTAGAAGATGGTTTTAGATCACCCTTTTTAAAGTTTGGGTGGTTTTTTTTTTTTTTATATTGTGATTTTTTATATTATTGTTAATTAATAATTTAAAGGATATTTTAGTCATTATATAAGTTTAAAATGTATGATAGGGATTTTACAGAATTTTGATAAAGGTATTTTGGCCATTTCATACTTTTAGATGGAAAATATTAACTTTTTTAGATGAAAAGTTGACGGTAGGGAATGATTCACCTAATAAAAAAAAAGAGGTTCAATCACGATTATTTTACTTTCTAATGGGGTTTTTCATAATATCCCTTAAATTAATGAGGCACTAAAGATTATGCAAATCTCAATGAACACCATGTGCCAACAACCAAAAATTCAAACACATTACAACAATCCGCAATTTATCCACATAAAACACAATCAACTTAAACTAAACTCTTAAATGATCAATCAATCATGCTTATTTACAACACTTCATTTTCGCGTCTACCTACGATGAATTGAATCACCTACACACACATACACACACATTTGTTACTTGACAAAGATATCAAAGATAACACAATGATCAACTTTACAGATAATGCATCCAACACACCAATTTTACTGGCCATTTATATGCAACACTTAGGAAAGGCACAGATAATTACGTAAAATAAGAAACCGCTACCATAAATGTAACAAGCGGTGGACCCACCTAAGGTATCAAATCAAATAGCTAATTGCCACATAAACAAGAAATGTAACATCTAATAAGCTCACTAAGCTACACATATCCAATCAACATCAATAATCTATAAAATCAAAAATTCAAAAATAGAAAAAAAAAATCAACAATTAATCGACAAGAAAACTATTGATTTAGCAAAGCAAACACTAAACAAAACACTAGATCTATCAATGAACCTACAATATAGATAAAACCTAAAGGCGAAATTGAATTTAGAGCGAGAAAGTTAGAGAACTATGGATTTGAAGGTGAAAGAGAAGCTGAGGTTGGAAAATCGCACCTTGCGAGAAGAGAGAGAGGTTTTGTGGTCAATTTTGGAAGCTTTTCAGGGAGCGCTGTTGAGAATTGCTTTTGCTTTGCTTTTGTGGATCATTGATGAAAGGAAGAAGCCAAAGAGGGTAGATCATCGGCTAACTGGTGGGTTATAACTGGAGATTAGTGACAGAGGAAACAAATGAGAAGGGAGATCGATAGAGGAAATGAAGAAATGATGAGAGTCAGGAGAAATGGAATGGGGTGACTACTAGGGCATTGTTTTTTTTATATACTCTTGGGTCAGGTTTCTCAGGTTACTCTGTTGCCTTGACCCAACTTGAGAACAAATCAAGCTATATAAAAACAGCCCAACTAAGTTCTTTTAATGTTATAACCTGACCTAACCTAACCAAAAATTGTCAGGTTAGCTCGAGTTACTTGGATTGGGTTAAAAATGCCCTCCCTTATATATACGTGCTGAATGACTTAATGACTCTTTCGACTTCTACTATACATGTGCTGGATGATTTTAAGACTTACACATATGTAGTCTAACTATTAAAGGTAAGGGTACAACCTTGATGTTCTGAAAACTTGCTTTTTTTTTTAAAGCTCAAATAATTTTCATAAACAAATATACGTAATTCTCTTTTTAAATATACATATAGTAAACACTTTACTTGAATGCAAATAAATAAATATTATTGAAAATCTATTGAAATCTTTTTTATAATGAAGTCAAATTAATAACATCATATTTTGCTTGAAATTGTAATATGTATACATAATAAATTCTCATGTCAATCAGAAAACATAATTCATATAATCATTCATTTCCAATAATTAATAGACACTGAAATATAAATAATTATAATTAAATAAATAAATTTAAAATAAAAATGATCAATTCACAGAACTTCTTTACTTATTTCTGGATATAATACGAGTTCTCATTTGATTCCTCATAAACTTAGATCTACCCTAAAATCATGTCAACTTAATTTATAACTTATGGAATTAATAATTAACTGATTTTCTGAATTTCAAATCCCATTGAAATAAATTTAGGCCTGTAAATCCAGAATATGTTCATGGACACAAAATACTGTTTTCCGATCAGTATCCATTTATGATGGCGTCTCAGGTTAGTCAGGTTGAGACTGTTGGAAAGAACTTTAATAGGTTAAAACCTATATCAAAATCTAGAAACTCATATTAAATCAATAAGAATTATTAAAGAAAACATACTTGAATCCATATTATTAAACCTGAATAGGATCGAGTCTTCCACAGTCAAATCTCCTTAGGTTACTCTATATTTTTCTTCTTGAATGGGGGAAGAGAAAAGAGAGCAATATTACGTTGATTTAACTTGGGGACCATAACCCTAATTATGTTATTTATATACTAATTTAATTAGGTTCCCATTAACCCTAATTTAATTAGTATTAGGTTTCTACACATTAAAACCCATACCCAATAGATATTTCTAGAGCCCAATTAATAGATCACTTATTTGATCCTATTAAAATAGATAGTCCATAATATAATTGTTATATAATATGTAAGCCCACATTAATAAATATAAAAAATTCTAACAATCTCCCACTTGAGCTACATATGTTTCTTGAAACAATTATAATATCTATAGTCTTGAATGTGCACTGAAAAGCTATCTCTCGTGAAATATCCCCTTAATTACAATCTAGTCCATCAACTATATTAGTATGGGATCAAAGCGACCTTTGTTACATATATTCGTAACTAGACCCATCAATGGTCACCACACCAACATATTTAATGACATAGATCAAGTATGGATGCGTAGCATGGAAATTACATGCAATGTGATCTCAAACATGCCTATTTCCAATTAATCCTACTTTAATTTTTAGTGAGATCAAATACAAATAACATTAAGAGTTTATAACTGAATTTTATACTTTATTCTACAGAAAATAAATATTAAATATGTCTTTAACAAAGAACATCAAAATATTAACTCCCACTAAACATGCACATCATCAACTAAAACAACACTCATATGAGCAGTGTGCTCATGAAAGACCTTGGGTGGTAATCCCTTAGTAAGCGAATCCGCAATCATGGAGTTTGTCCCAATATGTTCTATAGCCACCTGACGACTCTGAACTCTTTCTTTAACAACAAGAAACTTGATGTCTATGTGCTTTGACTTCATAGAGTTTCTGTTGTTGTTGGAATATAGCACAATCGAATTATTGTCACAATATATCTTTAATGGTCTTTCTATATAATCCATAACTTGCAGCCCTATGACAAAATTTCAAAACCATATCCCATGATTAGATGTCTCATAACAAGTTATGAATTCAGCTGCCATAGTGGAAGAAGCTATGAGTGTTTGCTTAGCACTCTTCCAGGAAATAGCTCCTCCAACTAGCAGGTAAATATAGCCCGACGTGGATCTTTTACTGTCTTGGCATCCAGCAAAATCGGAATCAGAATACCCAACGATCTCTAAATTATCTGATCTCCGATATGTGAGCACGTGATCTTTTGTTCTCTGTAAATAACGCATAACTCGTTTGGCTGCTTTCCAATGATCCATCCCTGGATTACTTAAATATCTGCCTAACATTCCCACTATGAACGCAATGTCCGGACGTGTGCATACTTGAGCATACATTAGACTTCCTACAGTTGATGCATAAGGAATCTTTTGCATTTCTTTTTGTTCCAACTCATTTTTAGGGCACTGATTGAGACTAAACTTGTCTCCTTTAGCTACAGGGTGTCTCCTGGTGCACAATTTTTCATGCCGAATCTATCAAGAACTTTTTCGATATAGCTCTTTTGTGATAACCCAAGGATACCTCGAGTTCGATCTCGATGTATCTGTATACCTAATACAAAAGAGGCGTCCCCAAGATCTTTCATCTCAAAATTCTTTATCAAAAATCTCTTGGTTTTGTGCAATAAGCCTATATCGTTACTAGCAAGTAGTATGTCATCGACATATAACACCAAAAATATGTATTTACTCCTACTGAACTTATGATATACACAATCTTCAACCTTATTTACCTCAAATCCATATGAGATAATGATTTGATGAAATTTGTGATACCATTGACGGGAAGCCTGTTTGAGATTATAGATGGATTTCTTTAATTTGCAAACCATTTTCTTTGGGTCACTGGATACAAAGTTTTCTGGTTGCATCATATATATTGTTTTGTCAATGTCACCATTGAGAAATGCAGTTTTTACATCCATCTGATATAGCTCTAAATCAAAATGAGCCACAAGTGCCATTATAATCATGAAAGAGTCTTTCGTTGAAACCGGAGAGAAAATCTCTTTCTAATCAATGTCTTCTTTCTGAGTGAAACCCTTGGCAACCAGACGAGCCTTATATCTCTCAACATTGCCTTTTGAATCCCTTTTGGTCTTAAATATCCATTTGCAACCAATGGGTTTCGCACCTTCAGGCAATTCAACGAGATCCCAAACGTCATTGTTTTTCATGGAATTCATCTCATCATTCATAGCATCGATCCACTTTTGAGAATTAGAACTTTGTTTGGCTTGATGGAAGTTGATTGGATCATCTTCCACCACTCCTATATCAACTTCATGTTCTTGGAGAAAAACGATATAGTCATCCGGAATCGCACTTCTCCTTTCTCTAGTGGATCGTCTCAATGGCACATCCTCTTGAGGTTGTTGAGTTTGCACTTCGGGTATAATTTCTTCATTTTGCACAGGGAGCTCGTCTACATTGTCTTGATATTCCGGATTTGCATTTTGAACAATGTCAGGAATAGAAGTCTGATCATTATTAATAGCAATAGCAGGAAGAGAAATAAATTCCTCTTCAAAGACAATGTCTTTAATCTTATCTCCCCCCACAAACTCAACTTCCTCAAAAAATCTCACATTTCCCGTCTCAAAAAATGTTATAGTAGTGGAATCGTAGAACTTGAAACCTCTTGACCATTCAGAGTACCCAACAAAGTAGTAGCTTATAGTTCTTGAGTTCAGTTTCTTTTTATTTGGCCTATAAGGCCTTGTCTCAGTTGGACAACCCCAAACATGTAAATGCCTTATACTAGGCTTTTTGTCCGTCCATAATTCATAAGGGGTTTTAACTACCGCTTTGCTTGGAACCCTGTTGAGGATATATGTTGCAGTCTTTAGTGCTTCTCCCCAGAGGGATTCTAGTAAAGATGAATTATTGATCATACTTCTTACAATGTCCTTAAGCGTTCTGTTTCGTCTTTCAGCAACACCATTCATGCTAGGTTTGCCTGGCATTGTGTATTACGGGACGATACCACATTCCTCTAGGAATTTCGCAAAAGGTCCTGGACGTTGTTCACCAGATCCGTCATATCTGCCATAGTATTCACCACCACGGTCAGATTTGACAGCTTTAATTTTCTTGCCAAGTTGATTTTCAACTTCAACTTTGAAAGCCTTAAAAACATTCAAGGATTGAGACTTCTCATGTATCAAATATAAGTACCCATACCTTGAATAGTCATCTATGAACATAATAAAATACTGTTGACCATTCCAAGAAGCTGTAGGAAATGGTCCGCAAATATCAGTATGAATTAGTTCTAAGACATCAGAACACCTATTGGCACCTAATCTCCTAATGTTTGTCTGTTTCCCTTTAATACACTCAATACAGACTTCGAAATTTATCAAATCAAAGGGATCAAGAATCCCGTCAGACACAAGCCTCTGAATTCTCTGTTTAGAGATATGACCTAAACGCTTGTGTCATAGTGTGGCGGAATCCCTGTCAATTAATTTTCGTTTTGTACCTCGTGAATTTATATGCAAAGTTTCATTAATTGAGACAATTGTATTCAACAAATATAGGTTATCATGCAAAGATAAAGAACCAGTACCAATAAGATTCGAATCTTGAAAAAAACTCAATTTATTATTTCTAAATGAACAAGAATAATCAAATTTGTCTAAAATAGAAACTAAAACTAAATTTCGCCTAAAAGACGGTACTACATAAGTCTCTTCCAAATTCAAAAAATGACCAATCTTTAATAATAACCTAAAAGTTCCTATAGTCTCTACTGCAACTGTTTTGCCATCACCCACATAGATGAATCTTTCAGCATCACTTGGCTGGCGGCTCCACAGGCAACCCTTTCTTGACACGCCAATTGGCGTATTTGGAACATTCTTTCTTCATGTGTCCAACTTTCTTGCAAAAGTAACAGGTAAACTTCTTATCCTATTTCTTTTGCACCTTATACTGTGATGTCCTAGTTGCAGCTTCTTTTCCTCTTTTCCTTAGAGATAGTTGCTAAGTTAGCACTTTCAGTACCTTCTCGCTTCAATCTTTCTTCTTCTTGCACACAGTGAGATATGAGCTCATTAAGAGTCAATTTATCCTTTTGAGTGTTGTAACTCACTTTAAACTGATTGTATTGTGCAGGAAGAGAAATCAAAACTAAATGCACCAGCAGGTCCTCAGATAGCTGTAACTTTAGTGCCTTTAGTTTGGAAGCAATATGAGACATCTTCATGATGTACTCCCTTATGTTCCCTTTACCTTTATACTTCATTGAAACAATGTTAGCCAAAAGGGTACTTGTTTCAACCTTTTCATTTTTCGCAAAACACTGTTTTATGTCATCAAGGAACTTCTTAGCATTTTTCTCTTCGGACATAGAGCCCCTAAAAGCTTCTGGAATGAAACATTTCATGATCATAAGACACATACGATTAGAACGTTCTCACTTCTCCATACTCGCCTTTTCATCAGCGGTACTATTATCATTAAGAGATGCGGGTCGTTCTTCCCGAAGCGTAAGGTCTAGATCCATGCAACTGAGAACAATCATAACGTTCTCTTTCCAATTCTTAAAATTCGTGTCATTAAGCACAGGAATGAAATTTATATTAGCAGTTATTGTTGAAGCAGAAGTAGTAACTGAATCGAGAACAAAACCAAAGACAAGCTCACAATTAATAATCATATCATAAGATAAGAATACTCAATTAATAAATTCATACATGACATGATTAAACTATTTCTATAATGGTGGGCCCTAAAACAAGATACCTAGCACAACATTGACATTTAGTTTTTAGACAGAAATATCAATTGTAAGTGGTACTCTTCGTGTAGTAATCAAATATTGACAATTAATCCTGTCAAGTAATAAGCATTTCTTTGGACCGACTTATTACTCACATGGAAAACCTAATAATCATAACATATTTATTACCACAAGTATGTCTATTATTTGGTCAAATAATAACCTTCCTTTAGGCCGGTCATTATTCACATAAACAATAGACATACACATCTTAATATTTTAAAATAAATAAATTTAATTATAGAGATTACTTTGGCAACATATAATTTCAATTCAATTTATTTTAAAATATCAGACATAATATATATATCAACAAACTTTTAGTTCCAAACCAAATCAAAACTATCATCAATTTAATCATTATGCTTGCATTGTTGATTATATATATAAATATATATACCGACACTGATATATACTTTAAACTTTCATGCATGTGAATTGATCTTCAAGCCAAAACAAATAAAACACACAAAAGTCAAAGCATTCATCAAATACATATATACGAGACAGTCTTTTGGCTTAACAAAAAATATATTATACATTAGTTGCCAAAAAAATCACCAACAGCATTCATTCTGGACATGATGAAAGCAAAACCCGAGACAAACAATTCTATATATATATATATATATATATATACGAGACAATCAAAGACATGCGCTGTAAACCCGATTAAAAAATAAACAACCAAAAAAAAATTGTCAACAGTAGAGATCTCAATATATATTTACGCAAGCTGACCGAGTTCAATAAACAATATATATATATATATATATCGTTATTCCGAGTTCAACAAACACAATATATATATAGTCTACAGTCAAGAGTTTTTCATTAATTGGCATGAAAATTCAATATATATTTCCATGGTTCCACGACAATCACAATAATTAAACCAATTAATTTCTCAATGATTCAATATGAGTATGCTCTGATACCAACTGTTAGAATAACTTTAATATGTTAAACCTATATCAAAATCTAGAAACTCATATTAAATCAATAAGAATTATTAAAGAAAACATACCTGAATCTATATTGTTAAACCTGAGTAGGATCGAGTCTTCCACAGTCAAATCTCCTTAGGTTACTCTATATTTTTCTTCTTGAATAGGGAAAGAGAAAAGAGAGCAATATTACGTTGATTTGACTTGGAGACCATAACCCTAATTATGTTATTTATATACTAATTTAATTAGGTTCCCATTAACCCTAATTTAATTAGTATTAGGTTTCTACACATTAAAGTCCATACCCAATAGATATTTCTAGAGTCCAATTAATAAATCACTTATTTGGCCCTATTAAAATAGATAGTTCATAATATAATTGTTATATAATATGTAAGCCCACATTAATAAATATAAAAAATCCTAACAGAGACAACATTAAATGTAAGATGTTGTTGTTGGCACATGATATTTCAAACCTTAAACTATCAAGTTATCTCTTGCAGGGATCTTTGGATGTTCTAAATAAGCTTCTGAAGGAGACTGTTCCAATTAACCATTTTAGAGCAAAGTATGCTCGGAATCATTCTATATCTATTTAAGATTTATAAACTCCAAATTTGTTATCTGCATGCACATTTCATTACTAATTGTTGTAATAATGGTATAATCTCCTCTAAAACTCCTTATTTACTGCACACTCTACATGGAAACACATTTTTGAATTCGTCACGTTATTCATTTCAATGCCAATAATCGTGCATGCCACTTCAGTTTGGTCAACTTGTTATTACTGTCTTAGCTAATTGGTATACGAATCTAAAATTGTATGCTTGCATGTGACAGCATCCTTGCTGATGGCTGTAAACCATTTTTGGAAGACTTATGGACAGAGGTCAGGATAAACAAGTTCACATTTGAAGGCGTCAAGCTATGCACTCGCTGCAAGGTAGTAAAAACCTCTTTCTCTGCATTTCTGTCTGTCCTGTGAAAACTGTCCATTTACTTTCTTCAAGTTTCGGGTGTAAACTGTCAGATAGTCCCAATTGATTGAAGAAATGAATTTGCATTGGTTTATAAGGTGAAGGTAAGTCTCCACTCATGTGCTTGCTTTTGTGATGGAATTAGATCTAAGACTCTTTTCTGATATAAACAATCTATAAAATTATAAATGTACAAAAAGGTTTTCAAGTTTTGCATTTTTAGAGCTTTTACTATTGCAAAGGATGTTTTTCAGGTACCAAATATCGATCAAGAGACTGGTATTGTCGGTTCAGAACCACTTGATACTCTAAGGAAAATCAGATCAGATGAAGTGTTGCGTCTGAATCTGGAACAACAGAAAAGGGTGAGATTCGAATCAGAAATTATCAATCAAAAACTTCCGAACTACACAAATGATGATAAAAGAATTAATGTTGACTTGCAGATATACTTTGGGAAGCACCTAGTATGCAAGGACAACCTTCTTGCTCAAGGAAATGGAAAGATGATAAAAGTGGGTGATCCTGTTTATATCCTCAGGAAAGTCTCCTCTGTTGCTGAAGCAGCAGTTTGAAATCTGTTTAATATTTGTGTGTATTGGTGTAATATTGTGACATTTTATATTGTATGCACCTAATACATGTAAATCAAACCGGTCTGGATTGTTTTCGTCGTTGTAATGCTTAATCTTTTGTGATTCATGGTAACTGATGCCAAGGACCAAATGGAATTGTACTTTTTTTTTTTTGTTTACATGTTGAGTATGCTGTCCATTTATTTGTGTTTTATTTATAAATTAATGAAACTATGGGTTGGAATATATCTTTCTATTTGTTTATCAACATTAATTTATCTACTTATTCTTAATCGAAGTAATCATAAAATCTCAGCTCTTATTCTTTAAAAAAAAAGAAAAGAAAAAGAAAAAGTCTCAGTTGTTTAACCTTTATACATCAGTATTTGGATTAAGAATCTTAGAACTGTGATTGGAGTTTAGTGGACTTTTTTATATAATAGATTCTGATGGAGTCCACGTGGCTTATAAATATTGATTTTATTATAATTGTTTATGAAATCCAGTAGAGTAGGACTATTTTTTATGAATTTTTTAATTTTAAATCCCATTTTAAAATTTATCAAATTTCATACAAGTTTATAAAGTCAATAACTATGTTATAAAGTCAATAATCTTTTTCCTTTTTATTTTCTTTGATATATTTCATTTCTATTCAATGATACTAACAAATTGAATTGGCACTAACAAGTTTTATCACTAACAAGTTACATATGCATATTGAGAGGAAAAGTTGGATTCTTATTCCAAAAAGTTAGCTATTACATTATTGGAAATAAATATTGGGCAACAATCAATCCAAATTGGATCAGAAAAAAAATTAACCAAAAAAGCCAATGCATGGACCACCCCATTTCCTGAACGAGACACATGATAACAAGAGCCATTCCCAGCTGACATATCTAATATTAGAAATAAGCAAAAATCAAAAGAAAAAACATTATAATGTTGAATATACCAGATTGCATTTAAGGCATCTGTTTCAATCTCTGAGATTCTAAAGCCAGCCTCATAAACAATCCTCAGACCTTCTCTTATTGTTAAAAGCTCTCCCAAAGCAGCTAAAAAAATCCCTACAAACTTGAGTGCCTAACACATGAAAACCAAACTTGACGAGTCCTGTAGAACGCCTCCTAAACCAATATGATTCCCACCAGCTCGAACAACAATATCAGTATTAATATATTCATCTTCAGAACCAAAGGAAGGAGGAAGCCAAGAGGGACCAAGGGTCGAGCTAACCATTGAAAAAAGAACATTGATATCTAATCCATCATGATATTTATGAAACTCCTCCAAGTAGTTGACTGCAAAACTATATAGCTTATAAGGGTGTTTAACCACATTTCCATTGAAAATAAAGCAATGAAGTATGAGCTGAATTGTTTTCACACACATGCTTAGCTCACATGTACTGTATATATAGAGAAATGATACAAAAGCCATACAAAACAGATGGCTGAGAAACAGAAACGTACAAACATAAAATACAGTAACATGGTGATAAAGAATTTACAAAAATCAATCTCTATCCTCATCTAACATCAGCTGTAGCCAATCCTCATCTAATATTAGTTGTATGTCTATCCTTAATATCCCCCTTAAACACAGCAGGTGCTTGCATACGGTGAGTTTGTCTTGAAGGTTAAAGAACCGAAAAGAGGACAAGGCCTTGGTTAGGATATCAGTGGTTTGTTCTTCTATAGGAACATACTGCACAAAAAGCTCTTTATTAAGAACTTTCTCTCGAACAAAATATTGATCGATCTCGATATGCTTTGTCCAAGCATGTAGAACCCGATTTGTGGCAAGGGATGAAGCATTGAGATTATCAAACCAAAGTATGGGTTTATGATGTAGGACAACTCGAAGTTCATGGAGAAGCATCTTTATCCAATTGATTTCTAAAGTAGCAAGTGCAAGAGCACGATATTCAGACTCAGTGCTTGATCGAGATGCAACAGCTTGTTTCTTTGAGCTCTAGGAAATAAGATTGCTATTAAAATAGATGCAATATCTGGACTGTGAATAACGATAAGCTGGACTATTAGCCCAATCCGTATCACTAAGGGCAACAAGATCAAAGTCGGAATGTGGTGTTATCTTAAGACCATATGTCAAGATCCCTTTTAAATAATGCAATAGGTGTTTTACTACTTGCCAATGTGTGTCTCGTGGTTGCTGCATATGTTGGCAAACCTTATTCACTGAGAATGCAATCTTTGGCCTTGTTAAAGTGAGGTACTGTAAACCACCAACAACGCTCTGATATGATGGCAGGTTGTCAAATGGATCACCATCTTGAGAAGACAATTGTTTACCTTGAATCATTGGGTTGCTAACAGGTTTAGCACCATCCATGTGAACCTTTTTAAAAGGTTCACAGTGTACTTTGTTTGTGATAGATGAAGACCAGAAGAGTCTTGAAATTGCTTCCACACCAAGAAAGCAGTGAATACTGCCAAGATCTTTAAGGGCAAATGACTTATGAAGGTAAGTGATAAGATCTTGAACTTCTTATTTGTCACTACCTATGACAAGAATATCATCAATGTAGACTAGTAAAATAGTGAGTACACTACCAATCATTCTAATAAATAAAGAGCTATCACATTTGGAATTTTGAAAAGCTCACTCTAAGAGAGTATCACACAAACAAGTAAACCAAGCCCTCGGAGCTTGTTTAAGACCATAAGGAGCTTTCTTTAGGTGATATACATGATTTGGAAGTTTGGAATTTTTGAACCTAAGAGGTTGTTTCATAAAAACAACTTCATTAAGTGTGCCATTGAGAAAAGCATTACTCATATCCAATAGCTTAATATCCTATCCACATGCAACAACAAAAGATAAAAAAATCTGTATTGTAGTAGGTTTGATGTAAAACAGAAGTTCAAAGATTGGAAAGACATAAAAAATGAGAACAGAACTACCTCTTGATATAAAGGCACTGATATTTTCATTTTTATATATATGAGAGATACAAAAAATTGTTTTACAAGTTAGTCCATATCTAACATTGACAACTAACCATACCTCTGCAAAGCAAACTCCTTAAAACATGTATCATCATAAACTTTTCAACTAAACCAACATTTAAATACAAAAAAATCTAGCACAATCATTACAATTATAATTTAGCAAAAAATAAATTGGTTTCCAAGAGAAATCTCAATGTATTAACAACGTTTTACCACAAGACAAAATGTTCCAGTATAGTCAAAACTTGTCTTTTGGTGATAACCTTTGGCCATTAGTTGGGACTTATAATGAGCTATTGAAAATTTTGCTTAACTTTGAAAACCCACCTGCATCCAACTATGTTGCAACTTTGAATAAGAGGAACTAATTCCAAGTATCATTACGAGTAAGGGCATCATATTCTTCTTGCATGGCTTGTATCCATTTGGGATCATTTAAAGCCTGAGACAAATTTGTTGGTTTATCAAGTTGGCGAAGGTTAGGTAAAGGATCACGAGTAGTCAGATAAGTTTTTGGCTTGAAAATTCCATTCTTTAAGCGAGTGATCATAGGATGTCTAGCAACAATTGAGGGTTGATTTGGTGATAGTGGTGGTTTGTGTTCTAAAGGAACATTTTCCTCATGACTAGTAGATTAAGGTGACATATTAAGAGAAGACTAGTGTGGTTTTGAAGAATTTATTGGTGTTTCAAGATTTTGTGATTGAGAAGTAGAGGAAGGTAAATGGGAAACAACAACTAGAGGAGGACAAAATGTGGATGGTGTTGTGATAGTGGGTGTACTAGCAGTAGACTTCTTTTCATCTACAAAGAGAAAATTAGTTTCATTAAAAAAAACATGTCTGGAAACAAACACTTTCCTTGTTTGAGGATCACAACATTTGTAACCTTTGTGAAAAGACCCATACTCTAAAAACACACACTTACTAGAACGAAATTGCAGTACTTATGTGTGTTATAAGGTCGTGTAAATAGAAAATATGAGCTTCCAAAAACACGGAGCATTTTATAGTCACGTTGAACACCAAACAACTTTAAAAAAAGGTGCCTAAAAATGAAGAATAGAAGTGGGTAGCCGATTAATAATATATACTACTGTTTCAAAAGCGTAATTCTAGAATTTAAGAGACATATGAGCAGTAGCTAAAAGGGTAAGATCCATTTCTATAATGTGTCGATGTTTACGTTCGACACGACCATTTTGTTCAAGAGTGTGGAGATAAGAGACTTGATGATGAATGCCTAAAGAAAGAAGCAATCTATGAATTGGTCTGTACTCTCCACCCTAATCAGATTGAAAAATGTTAATCTTAGCATTGAATTGTAGTTTGATAAATGCTTGAAAAGCTTGAAAAGCATGCAAAACATCTTATTTATGTGAGAGAGGAAAATATCATGTAAATCTGGCAAAGTCATCAACAAATACAATGTAATAACAAAAACCTTCAATTGATTGGATAAGGGAGGGTCCACTCACATCAAAGTGAATCAATTCAAATGGTTTATGAGATCACAATGTAAAAGGTAATCTATGAGATTTTCCAAACTAACATGCAGAACAAAAGGGTAAAATATCAATTTTATTAATAGAAACTTGACAATTATTGAGAACTTGATCTAATATTTTGACCCTTGGGTGACCAAGATGACAATGCCAAGTACCCATAACATGACTTTTAATTAAAGAACTTTGAGACACATTCATTGATAAAGTCCTAATGCTATTTGGCCCTAACATAGCAGACTCAAAATTTGATGAAAAACATTTTGCAAATGTAGATGGTCTTGGAGACTCCAGCTTGTATAGCCCACGATAAAGGCACCCTTGAAGTAGTATATTGCCCATTTGTCAATCCTTAATCAGACAAAAAGATGGGTGAAATTCAAAAACAACATTATTGTAAGAGGAAAATTGTGCCACACTTATAAGATTTTTCTTGACAAAAGGAACATGTAAAATATTATAAAGATGTAATGAATGAGAAAGGAAATTTAAATGGGTAGAGCCAACATGAGAAATTGACAAACCTATCCCATTGCCTACAATGATCTTATCTACCCCATTATACTCACTACATATTTGCAATTTATTTAGATCAGAAGTCAGATGATTTGTAGCACTTGAGTCTAGGTACCAAGCAGGATCATCCAATGTTTCTGGTGATGCAACAAATGCCTTCATCAAATTATCATAGTTGATAGCAGGTTGATATGACTGATCTAGTCAATAATAACAAGCAGAGGCAACATGTCCAGGTTTTCCACAAATCTAACAATGCACACAGTTATTGGATTGTCGTCCTCCATGACCACGTCCTCTAGCACGGTTAGCTCCACCACCACGATACCCATTTTGGTTGTGGTTTGGAGAACTAGAAGAACCACGAGAATAATATTGGGAGTGTTAACTGCTACCATGGTTGTTTTGCTATGTAGCAACATTTGCGAAGGGTATCAATAAGGTAGTATTAGCCAGATCATTGTACCTTTCTATTCTCCCTTCATGGCTTAAAAGAAAACCACATAGTTCCTCATAAGTTAGTGTTCTTGAGGTGGCATTAGCTACAACTGCATTATATCTAGTCCCAAGCCTCCAAGAACAAATTGATTAAGTTGTTTCTTTGTAATGGGTTCACCAATTGGCAGTCAAGTTGTCAAAAATAGACTTCATTTTCTGCAAATATTCATGTATTGACAATGCTCCCTTTTTTGTTGTCTGTAATTCTAAGAGAAGATTCACAGCTCTTGCTTCAACAGTAGACATGAATATTTGCTCTATCTCAATCCATAAGTCATGTGAAGTAGTGAGGCCCACCATTTGGGTTTGAACTCCTTCCAATAGTGTTGTCAAAAGCCAGCTAAAAAGTAATTTATCTTGCTTCATCCATACTTGATATTCTGGATTAATAAGATCATTGTTGGATGCAAGATATTTTGGTGGACAAGGGTGTGTTCCGAGAACAAACTTCTCAAGATCATAAGCTTCCAAAATCGGAAATACTTGATTTTTCCATGAAAGAAAATTGTTGCTGTCAAGTTTAATTGATAAAGGATGGCTGAATGATTTGGTAAAAGGATGAGTTACTTGTAGAGAACAGTGATTCTCTATGGTAAGAGGAGTTGTCTGTGCTTGAAGAGTTGTTTAGAGTTTTATCGGCCATGACGTTGGTCTATGGCTCTGATACCATGAAAATAAAGTAATGAAATATGAGTTGAATTGTTTTCACACACATACTCAGCTCACATGTACTGTATAAATAGAGAAATGATACAAAAGTCATACAAAATAGATGGCTGAGAAACAGAAACGTACAAACATAAAATACAGTAACATGGTGATAAAGAATTTACAAAAGTCAATCTCTATCCTCATCTAATATCAGCTTTAGCTAATCCTCATCTAATATTTGTTGCATCTCTATCTTTATCATCCATGAACGTGGCCATTCCTTTATTCCAAGTACACCAAAAACCACAAAAAGGACCGTAAACAGATCAGGTGGTAATTTATTAAAGAGGAACAACAGGATTGTGGCCATATGAACCTCTCTTTTGTCCTTAATCAAATCTAAATACCCGAGACATGCCACAAAACCTCAAGATTTTTGTAACCAATAAAACAATGGAACACTGATTCTGCTTCACACTCGCAAAACGGGCACCCCCACTACCATTCTTCATCATAAGTTAACTCGTAGCGGCAAAGCATTATGAAACATCCTCCATATAAAAAACCTAACTTTAGCAGGGACCTATAATTTCCACAGTCCATCCCACCATTTTTTCAAGAAAGGAGAACTCGATCTAGCACCATCCAGACGTGCCAACCCGACTCTTTACTCTGACTTGACTGAGTAACAACTCGACTCTCAAAGTGCCAAATAAGAGTATCGTTCTTGTTTCTAAGACTGAGCAGAATAGATTTAATAAGCTCACTATCCATCGGAAGGAAGGTTTCATCAATAACTCTTTCATTCCAGAAACAGGCTGCCGAATCAGTTCAGCGACATACACCTCATGATTGGGAGCTTAAGTAATACGTTTAAAAGAAACGGGTTGAGGTAACCAAGGATCATCAAACGCATTAACCAACCTGCCATCTCCAATTTGTCATCGGATTCCCTTAACTAAAAGCCCGTTCCCAAAGCAGACTCTGCCATATCCAAGAAGACTTCCCTTTTCTTTCGACCCTCGAAAATGAAGTAGATGGAAAATATTTCCCTTTCACGACTGTGGCAACAAGTGAGTCTAGATCTGTTAAAATTTTCCAAGCCTGTTTAGCCACCAGCGCCTGATTAAATAATCCAAGATCCCGAAGTCCCAGTCCTCCATAACTCTTAGGACTATAGATGTTCTCCCATTTAACCCAAGCGATCTTCCTATGTCCATCAGAAGTACCCCACCAAATTGCAAAAAAAGAGACTTAATCTCATCACACAGCCCACTGGGGAGCTTAAAAATATTCATGACATAAGTTGGAATGGCTTGCCGTACAGCTTTAATCAAAACTTCCCTCCCTTCTGCGTAAAACAAATTCCTCCTCCAGGCTTGAACCCTTTTCCAGACTTTATCATTAATACTCTCAAAGGTCTTCTTCTAGTTTTTATCATGTGGAGAGATCCCACTCAAGCCTAAAGTAGTCGCAATGAGCTCCCTTTTCATCCGAGCACAATTTGGGCTGAAAGTAATAACGGACTTAGCCATATTAATTTTTTGACCGGGAGGACTTAGCCACATCAATTTTTTGACCGGTAGCCTTCTCATATCTGTGAAGAATATCTATGATCTCGCAAGCGTCGGACTCATTTGCTCGGGGAAACAGCAAACTATCATCTGCGTAAAATAAATGGCTGATCCTTGGATCATGTGGCGTACGCCTGAATCCCAAAAGAGACTAGCAAGTTATATTAATGCTTGAGATACGATATATATTTTTATGCTTGAACTATGCTTGACGAGCCATGAACAGCTGCGCAAGTGTATAACTCATCATTTTATTGCTATTTTAAGTTCTATATATACATATATATACATACATATATAAGGGTTTTATAATTACTGCATCATAACTTTAAAAAATAAAAACTAACTAATTAAATTCACTTATTTTATTTGAATTAAATAGGAGAAAAAATGCAATTGATGAATTTGATTGGTTGGTCCTTACTTTTTAAAGTTAAGACGTCTTCATTATAAAGGCTCGGTATATAAATATATATGGGAACAGAATCGAGTGACACAAATTTTAACACGATTTGTTGACCATTGAATGAAAACAATTTCAATAGTTTAGACATACTTACATCATTGTATACAATTTCATTTTACACTCTACATAAATATTTTCTCTCTCATCTCTCTTTATCGTTACACCATCTCTACTCTCTCCAATTAATATTAAAAACACACTGTCTAAATTATATTTTTCTCACCCAACCCAATTATATTTAAAAACCCACCAAAAAATTAAGAACAATGGTGTAATTATTTTTTGTAAACTTGGTAAATTAATTATTTAGAGGACGATTTATTTTTAAAATGGTTGAAACAAAAAAAACCTTTCGTACAAAAATTTTCACTACCACTATGAAAATGAAAAATAAAAAAAAAAATCTTATTTCAAAAATAATTTCTAATCAAAATAAGTAAAATAGGTTTCATTTTCCAAAAACACAAAATACTTATCAAAGGAAGAAAAAGAGAGAGAGAGAGAGAGAGAATGATTGAGTGAGTGAGAGAGAGAGCCATCAAATCATTTCCTTATTAATTTTTGATGACGTCTCTTTTTTTTTTTTTTTTTGGTTAAGTGTTTTGTGCTTTTGGAAAACAAAATCTATTTTACTTATTTTGGTAATAAATTGTTTTTGAAATAAGAATTTTTTTTTTTTTAGTGAAAATTTTGTTATTGAAGGTTTACTAGTTTAAATTATTTTAAAAAATAAATCATCCTTTAAATAATTAATTTACCAAGTTTTTAAAAAATAATAGCTGTATTGTTTTTAATTTTCTTGGTGAGTTTTTAAATATAATTGAATTGGGTGACAAAAATATAATTTAAATAGTGAGTTTTTAATATTAATAGGAGAGAGAAAAGACGATGTAATAATGAAGAGAAAGGAAAAAGAATACATTTATATAGAATATAAAATAGAGTTGTATATATTAGTGTAAGTAAATCTAAACTATTGAAATCTTTCAGATTCAATGTTTATCAAATTGTGTTAAAATTTGTATTCTCCAATCATGCCTCATGTATATTCTGAAAACCAAAAAATATATATATAATTAATAATAATTTACATGTAATAATAATAATAAATACTAGCAGTGTAGGACACAACGTGTTTGGAAACCAATGTAAAAAGAAAAAAGAAAAGGTAGTCAAGATATGTGGCTGGTCTCCTCTTTCTAACTGTAATAACCACCAAAAATAGCCGTAATCATGTCAGCTACTGTTTTTTCTCTCTCTTCCCTCCAAACTCACCCACCACCACCACCACTTCCTCCACCGCCACCACCGCCGCCACCACTTGTCTCCCAAAACCGAGTTCTGAGTCACGGTCCAAGGGCACATGGATCAAGTCCCTTCGCTCCAACCAATTCCAAGAAGCCATTTCCACTTACATCAACATGACCCGCCAAGGTATCCAACCCGATAACTTCGCTTTCCCCGCCGTCCTCAAGGCGGTGGCCGCCCTCCAGGACTTGAATCTCGGCGAACAGATCCATGCCCATGTTTTCAAATACGGGTACGGGTCGTGTTCCGTGACTGTTGCCGATACGCTTGTGAACATATACAGTAAATGCGGCACGGACATATGAGATGCATGTAAGGTGTTTGATAGATTTACTGAGAGAGGCCAAGTCTCTTGGAATTCGATGATTGCCGCTCTCTTGTCTTTTCAAGAAGTGGGAGCTGGCGCTAGAGGCGTTTAGGTTGATGCTGTATGATAATGTGGAGCCTAGTTCGTTTTCGTTGGTGAGTGTGGCACTTGCTTGTTCGAATTTGAGTGGGCACGAGGGTTTGAGACTTGGGAAGCAAGTGCACGTGTATACTATGAGGGTTGATGATTGGAAGACGTTTACTAACAATGCTTTGATGGCAATGTATGCCAAGTTAGGTAGACTGGATGACTCGAAAGCTTTGTTCGAGTTGTTTAAGGATCGCAATTTGGTTACGTGGAACACATTAATAAGCTCATTGACACAGAACGATAGGTTCTTGGAAGCTTTGTTGTTATTGCAAGTTATGGTTGTTGAAGGGGTTAAACCTGATGGGTTCACGATTGCTAGCATGCTCCCTGCTTGCTTACAGTTGGAGATGTTAGATGCTGGCAAGGAAATTCATGCTTATGCATTGAGAAATGATTTTTTAATTGAGAATTCATTTGTAGGTAGTGCTTTAGTTGACATGTATTGCAATTGCAGGGAGGTTGAGAGTGGTCACTGAGTTCTTTATGGCATTATGGATAGGAAAATTGGGCTTTGGAATGCTATGATTACTGGTTATGGGCAAAATGAGTGTGATGAGAAGGCGTTGATGCTGTTTATTGAAATGAAACAGGATGCTGGGCTTCGTCCAAATGCCACCACAATGGCAAGTATTGTCCTTGCTTTTGTGCCCACTGAATCATTTCCCGACAAAGAAGGAATCCATGGATATGTAGTAAAGTGGGGTTTGGATAGGAACCGGTATGTACAAAATGCTCTTATGGACATGTACTCAAGAATGGGGAGAATGGACATTTCAAAATCCATTTTTGACAGCATGGATAGCCAGTATGATTACTGGCTATGTTGTTTCTGGACGTCATAGTGATGCACTTCTTCTACTACATGAGATGCAAAGACTGAAGGAAGAAAAGTGGAGGGACTATGATGATAATGAGGATTAGAAACAGATTTCTATCAGACCAAATTCGATAACCCTCATGACAGTTCTTCCTGGTTGTGCTGCCCTGTCAGTGTTAGCAATAGGGAAGGAAATTCATGCTTATGCTATTGGAAACATGCTGGCAACTGATGTAGCAGTGGGAAGTGCATTGGTCGACATGTATGCAAAATGCAGATACTTAAAATTAGCAAGAAGAGTGTTTGATCAGATGCCAGTCAGAAATGTAATCACCTGGAATGTTATTATCATGGCTTATGGGGTGCACAGAAAAGGGGAGGAAGCCTTAGAACTTTTTAAAAATATGGCAGCAGAAGGAACTAAGGGTGAAGAAGTGAAGCCTAATGCAGTTACGTCC
This sequence comes from Litchi chinensis, assembly GCA_019925255.1. Lineage (NCBI taxonomy): Eukaryota > Viridiplantae > Streptophyta > Magnoliopsida > Sapindales > Sapindaceae > Litchi > Litchi chinensis. The sequence continues at coordinate 12,515,685 of CM034469.1, read as the reverse complement.
ACAGCAATATTTACAGCGTGTAGTCACTCAGGGATGGTGGAGGAAGGAATAAACTTGTTTTACAGAATGAAAGACGACGTCGGGATTGAACCTGCAGCAGATCACTATGCATGTGTTGTGGACTTGCTTGGCCAAGCTGGTAAGGAATAAACTTGTTTTTCAGAATGAAAGATGACTTGGGGATTGAACCTGCAGCAGATCACTATGCATGTGTTGTGGACTTGCTTGGCCGAGCTGGTAATTAGATCACTATCCATATGAGCTGGTAAAGTTGAGGAAGCGGACAAACTCATCAATAAAATGCCTCCCGAGTTTGACAAAGCTGGTGCCTGGAGTAGCTTGCTTGGTGCTTGTCGAATACACCAGAATATAGAAATTGGGAAGTTGCAGCTCATAGTCTCCTGCGTTTGGAACCAGATGTGACAAGTCACTACGTTCTACTCTCTAATATTTACTCATCCGCTAGGCTTTGGGACAAGGCAAACGAGATTTGAAGGAAAATGAAGGAAATGGGAGCAACGAAAGAACCTGGTTGTAGTTGGATTGAATTTGGTGATGAGCTTCACAAGTTTGTAGCTGGGGATGGATCACATCCACAAAGTGAGATACTACACAGATCCCTTGAAACCTTGTCTGAAAGATTGAGGAAGGAGGGTTACGTGGCTGACATGTCTTGTGTTCTTCACAATGTCGACGAAGAGGAGAAAAGAACTTCTCTGTGGACACAGTGAGAAACTGGCAATTGCATTTGGCATCCTCAATACACCTCCCGGAAGGACCATTAGAATTGCCAAGAGCCTCAGAGTTTGCAATGATTGCCATCTTGCTACCAAGTTCAGCTCAAAGATTGTAGACAGGGAAATCATCCTAAGAGACGTAAAGCGTCTCCATCATTTCCAAAATGGAAACTGTATCTGTGGGGATTATTGGTAAAAAGGGTGATCGAATTCAGCTATTATTCGATCAAGTAACGATTTTTCACCAAGACTCCTATGCCGTCCACAACTATGTTAGGCCATGTTCTTCCACTGTACTAAACCATCTACAAATGCATGTAAAAATTGTTTTTGAAATTTTTGCGCTCCAGAAGTACCATTGAAAATCTCATAATCGTAGAGTGATTCCCCTTTCACCAAGAATCGACCACCATTTCAAAAATGAAATCTTGTCTTCTCCCATGCCGTTCATGCATCGAATATGTGGTAATATTGCTGTTGCCGTTCGAACTCCAACAAGGTTGATGATGATCTGATTGTGTTTGAGGGCTGTCAACGACTAGCTGTTAAGGGTTGTTCTCGTGCTAATTTGTGGCTTGAATCCAACCTCCAATCCCCACTTCAAAACCTGCAAAAGCTATGTCAAAACAAGACAACGCTGCCACAGATCTGGTTCCGAATCGGCTCAAGGAACTGCCGAAAACTCTGCAAAATAGGGGCTGTCTTGCGCTGACTTTGCAACTCAGATCCAGCCTTCAATCTTCACGACCAAGACCTGCAAATATCACCTTCAAACTGGTATCGAACGGGTTCAAGAGGCTGCTGAATATTTCTACAAAAAACTGCAGCAGTTGCGCTCAAAACCACCGTTGAACCACATCCGAAACTCCTCTCTTTTCTCTCCTTTTTGGTGTGTCTAATGGCTGCTCAATGGCTGTGAAAGTCTGCTGTTCTCCTCCTATAATCAGCCTTTTATAGTGTGAATCTAGGGCTGCAAATCAAGTGTTCGAATTCTACACGTCACCAGCGTTTGCGCATCGGGTTTCTGTTGTGTATCGCGACTGTCGATCGCGAACTGCACTTCGCTAACTCGAGTCGTGAAACTGACCTGGGACTGCATGCTTTTCATGTTGGACGTGGCTTCTTGCTGCGCGTGATCTCTTTGCTGATTTTCTCGCCTCATGGCCTGGACTACTGCTTTGTATAATTGAAACATGGGCTCAGTTTTGATTGTTCGTGATGCACGGTCTGCTGATATTTTCAAGGCTGATGTGCATGGCATTTTGCTTCATGCGCTGTGCACTCTTGTTTTGTTATGGGTTGGATTTGGCTTGATTAATTCTTCATGTAATACACTTGAACCAACCATGGTCGTAATGGACGCGGGTTGCTTTGTCTCTTCTATAATTAAATTAAGAGTGTCGATATTGAGACCTCTCAAAACCTGTGTGTACACCCCAAATTAATATATATTTAAAATTTTATTATTTTTTTAAATAAAATTATCGAAAAGATTAAATAATTTGTAATTACACCCAAATTATAAATTACGAAGCAGGATAACAAGAATATACTTCTAAACATCATCTAAATATTATCTAAATACTCTACTTTTTAGTATTTTATACAAACTAAAACCCAAAAAATAAAATAAAATAAAAACTTAAAATAAAAAAAAGGGTAGGGATCCATATGGAGACTTGAAAATCTCCATAATAGGCGATTTATCACTAGCCAAGGGTGGGTTCAACCTAGATTTCACCAAGCAAGAACTAAGCACCCAAAAACCCATAACTCAGATTTCACCAACACTACCATCTCTCAACAAGCACCAAGAAGTCAAGAACCCAGATTTCGAACCTCCACCTCTAACCTACAAACAGCATTAACAGAGACTATCTCTCTCACTCACAAGCTTTTCAACTTCATCTCTCTTCTCCCCGACCATAAGCTCCCTCACAAGCTTCTCAATTTCATCTCTCTTCACATCATTGTCAATCTCCATGCCAAAGTGCATGCAGAATTAGTTTGTTGCTCGGCAAGGAACGGTCAGGAAACCATTGGCACTCCATCACACATGAATAGCAAAGAAGAGCAAGAAAAAGAGAAAAGGAAGCGAAGAACTTTGTTCTAACTTAATTTTTTTTAGTAAAAATCTATTCTAATTTGACTTGTAGAAACTTAACAGTAAACCTCACACAAATGTTTCCCAAGGCATTTAGCTGAGGGCCTCAGGCCCCCACCAAACCAAAAATACTATATATAAAGAGTTTTGCAATGAAGCTGTGAAGGAATTAGAGAAAAAAAAAAAAAAAAAAAAAGGACATCAAGAAATAGATTAATAATGAAGCTTAACAGATAATAAAATGTGTATGTAGATGGGGTGTTACAAAAACATATTACAACAAAATTAGGGGAAGGATAATTTCGGTATTAAATAGGGTTTATTTACAAACTAAAGATACTTTAATTTTTAAATGGGGTGTGTGAACAAAAGGGGTGTACATACAATTTTTAAGGGTGGAAACATCGCCACTCTTAAATTAAAATCACATAAATATTTCAGCCCATGAACTTGTTTCTTGCAATTGGTTTAACCTATGTAACACATGGTTTCTTGAAAGAGTGGCGATGTTTCCACCCCTTGAATATTGTATATACACCCCTTTTTACACACACACCCAATTAATGATTGTTTTAAATGATTATTAATTATAGGGTTAATTACATTAATATTCTTCAAGTATCTCAAAATTATACTAAATGGCAATTTTAACATTTATTACACTAATATACCTTAAAATGTTGACAACCATTAAAACTAACTATTCACTAACCATTTATTGTGAAAAATCAAAATTGCCCCTAGTATATATTTTATTATTTTATTTTTAATTATTATATTTTTTGAAAAAATTATTGTATATATTTATATAATAAAAAATTAAGAAAAAATCATATCATAATTATAATTATAAAGAACTTTTTGCTCCTAAATTATAATTATGACATGATTTTTTATTAATTTTTATTATATAAATATATATAACAATTTTTTCAAATATATATAATAATTAAAAATAAAATAATAACATATATACTAAGGGCATTTTTGACTTTCATAATAAATGGTTAATCAATAGTTAGTTTTAATGGTAGTCAAAATTTTTTAGGGTATGTTAATACAATAAATATTAATGTTGTCATTGAATGCAATTTTGAGATACTTGGGGACTATTAGTGCAATTAACTCTATAATCAATAATATTTTAAAACAACCATTAATTGAGTGTATATAACCATTAATTGGGTGTGTGTATAAAAGGGGTGTACATACAATATTTAAGGGCGGAAACATTGCCACTCTTCTTGAAATTATTCCAGCCCATGAAATTCATGATTTCGCCTTGAAACCTCACTATTTTGCTCAATTACCCTTTCATGACTCACCTACACGAGATAAACAAAATATTAAAAATAACCAAACTTACTCAAATATTCTTTATAAAAGTAAGATTTAAAAGCATAAAAACCACAATATATTTTATTGTGATCACCAATCTAACAAGTGATTATGGGACATCCTGGATCTTTATATTTCAATGGTGTCTTCTGCTCAATCACTGTATTTACCTATTTCGTCAAAAATGCAATCTTCTTAATGTGGTGCTTCTTCTTCATAGTGCACAGATCTTTTATCATCTTAGTATAAGCCGGTACCTGTTTGATCACATGTAACAAAGGCAAGTTAACTTTAACTTATTTAAGGTGTTCAAGAATCTCACCTTGTTTTTCCGATATTTTTCCCATTCAGAGAGCTTAGGGAAATGGCACTTGTATCGAAATCTTCTTTTCAGGCTCTTGTTAAAGGGCATATTCAAAGCTACTTGAAGTGTTGGTAGGGCTTTTATCGTTTGGTGGACTTGGCAAAGTTGGTTCGCTTAGTATCTTACCACTGCAAGTGACAATAGCATTCACTTCTTTGATGGTTTATGCATTTGAAGTTTGTGTCATATGTTACCCCTTTGGATTGGACTGAAGTTGAGATGGAAGCTTTCCTTGCTCATATTTCATTAGAAAACTAGTGAGTTTTGTGACTTGACTTTTGATTTCCTTGTTCTCTTTTCCAACTTTGTAAGAACAGCTTCAAACTTTTGGTTTGTCTTATTTTATGACTCCATAAATACTTACGAGGCTCCTTCCAAAGAGGATATTTGTGGTAGAGCATTGTATTGAGGTGGTTAAGACCTCTAAGGTGCTACTTTAGGTTTCCATTGGTTTGTAAATGATGTGGGTTGGTTGCCTTTAGACTTCCAACTGAAATTTGGGTGGTTTCACCAGCTAGGATTGTATGTATTAGAATAAGGCAATTATGGCTTTCGAAACATCTAGAAGGCATTGTACTGTTCCTCATATACGACTCGCATCTCTCCATAGGTAGGACAATTCTATGCAAAATGATCCACTTCTCCACAAACAAAACAAGTATTTTGAGAATCTAATTTAGAAACTATTAAGACATCAAGTTTTTTAGTGACAATTTTTAATTAAGCCTTAAGGTTGCCCTCTTCTCATAGATGGTAAATTCCATTAAGTTTTGACCTATTAGTACTATCAGCAGCACTAGGTCCAGTCCAGGTGTGAGCTATCTTAGCAAGCCCATCTAAAAGCTTGATTGCTTCATCAAGTTCTTTAAGGATCAAGGAGAAAATCCTCATTACACATTGTCTCAACAAATTTGTGCTCTCTACTAGTAGGTCCATTATAAAAGTACCTAACTATGCACCAACTCTCATACCCATGGTACGGGTATAAATTCTATAATTCATTAAACCTCTGATAGACCTAATATAGAGTTTCACTATATTTTTGAGAAAAGGTAAAGATCCATTGCTTAAGGTTATTGGTCTTATGGTTTGGAAAATATTTATTAAAGAAAGATTAGGTCATTTTCGCCCATGTACCTATAGATTTCGATCTCAAAGAGTATAGCCAACTATTTGCTTTATCTTCTAGGGAGAAAGGGAAAATTTTCAACCTAACTGATTCTGTTGCATTAGGTTGGTAATGGAAAGTGGCCACTACCTTTTCAAATTCCCTAATATGCAAGTATGAATTTTCACTATTTAAACCATGAAAGGTAGGCAATAGTTGAATCATTTCAGGTTTGAAATCTATTTGTGGCATATTTGAGGGGAACATTATGCATGATGGTATGGCAATACAGGTAGGCTGCAAGTAGTCTTTTAAGGACCTAACAGGGACTTTCTCATTTTGACTCATATTGGTAGAACTAGAAGATGAATTAGAGGATATATCAGATTTAAAAACAGTTTCATTAGTTAAATCAAATCGAAGTTCTAATTCAATTTTCCTTAAAAATCTTTCATGTTCCTCTCTAGATTGATTCATTCACCCTATGCACTTTTTTATTTTTATTTATTTTATTTATTTTTTTAGGTCTTAAAAGAAAAAGAAAAAGAAAAACAAAGAATAAATATACAATCTTAAAAATAAATTGTAAGAAAAAGGAAAATAAATAGAAATAATAATATGAATAAAAAAACGAATAAATCTTCACAAAATTAAAATAAACAAAAATAAAAAATATATATACCTTCCCTGGCAACAGTGCCAAATTTTGGTTATGCCCACAATATCACCTTCAGCTAAGCAATTGTCACAGCATAGTTTTAAGATATCGATCCCGTAGAGAAGTTAAATATCAAGAAGAATTCAAAATAGTGAGATTTTACAAGAAAAATTAAAGGAGAATTGCTTGAGAATTTTAAAATGAAGAATGAATCAAAAAATAATATAACAACCAATAGAGAAAATAGCAAAACTTTGAGGATAACTTAATTGTTTATGTTATTGTTATCAAGTTTGATTTCTACTTACTACTCAATTGCATATTTTACATCCCAACATATACAACAACACCAACACCATCATCATCTCTATTTTTTTTATATTTTATATATCTTTAAATTTGTTGAAAGATTGAATTTGTGATGATGTTATTATTGTCATGTTGAAAATTACATCAACAGATGCATCAAGCCATATATACAACACAATCACCACAACAAAAAGATCAAAACAAACACTATTTAATATAAGATATGAGTACACAAATGAGAAAAGCATATAAGAGCCAAGAAAGAAATATAAGGGAGTGAAGTAGAGGCCTTGGGGGAAGTGGGCAACTGAGATTTGGAATCATATTTATAAATTTGAAGAGTTGATCCTCTTGTTGGCGTTTGTACTTTAAGAGCTTATTATTATGTAAACGGTTTTATAAATATTACTAAAATATTCATTTAATTCAACTCATATTTCATTTGTTATTTGCAAAAATTATGAACATCATGAGAAACATTCTTAATTAATGATGTAATCTGAAACTAAATATATATAATTATTATATATAAATGGATTTAATTTAAGATAAGTAATCTAAAGAGTTCGTAGAAAGTAAACAAAGCTAGGTACTTCATTTATGGTAAATCTATAAATGCGATCCATTTCATATTTCGTATGATAGTCTTATCCAAAACTGTTTATATAGTGACATGGAAATAAAGACACCTTATATAATAAAAATTATATAAGACTCGACCACGGTAAAAATGAATTTTTAACTAATATCCGTTAAACTTAGAAATTTATATTTATCAACTAAATAAACATATATGAATTGATCTTAATCCTAAGTGTAATATGGAATTCTATTTGTTGAATTATATCATTTGATTTACATGGATGAGATTGTTATAAATGTACGATCAATAACTTTATACTTTAGGAATATGATTTAGTAAGTAGTTAGAAAACATTCTATATAATAGTGGAATCCACTTCTTCTTGTGAAAAGTAGAGAAGTGGTTCTCTTAAGAGTTGATATTGGTATTGAACAATAGGAGTACTCAAATTTCTATTTATATGTGAATGGAAAAATAAATTCTTAAATTATTATAAATATATTATTCGTTAGAAAATCAATTGTATTTACAGGAACAAGAAAGAATTAGAGAGGGCTTATTCTAATTATGAACTATTTGTGGAGGATCAAATCATACATAATGATTAAATCAATGGATATTGAAAATTTTATATTATATAAAAACATCTGCAGTTTTGAAAGTACAACCTTAAATTTTTAATAGAATAACTCTTAGGCTAATAATAACAAATTAATTAATTAAAAAGTTTAATTAATAATTACAACATTATTGGAGCTCAAAATTGTAGATTCATTAGTCCTCTTAATAGCTCATTTCACTATAGGACACTTATATAGAATATTGTATTTGGAACATCTAATTATACATGTTATGTGAGTGGCAAAATTAGTGTTCACTTATTATTTGAATAATATTGATTATTTGAACTATTTAATAATTAATTATTTATTTGTTTATTGATTATAAATTAATTATTATTTAATTAATTTTATAATAGGTCTTGAGTTGGATTCTCAATTATGACTTTTGTTTAAATTAATTATGAATTATTTTATTAGCAATCACGAATTTGATTCCAGAATATAACATGAATTAATTTTGAATTAATCATTTTATATAAGTCAAGGGTTCAGTTCTTAATAAATAAGGATTTCAATATTGTTGACGTCCGGAAACGGTCAACCAGAGATTCAGGGGCCCAGACGGCGAATTTGGTAATTAAAGGTTCTGGTCGTACTGATGGAAGGATAGTAAATGGGCAATTAATGAAGTTCAAGGTTGGTGGTGATTAATTCTGGTGAAGGAATGTCGGTCCTGGAGGTTGGATGGATTTAATAATGTGATCAATGAGGAATTAAAGAGAAAGAGAGAGAGGAGAGTGAAGAAACATAAGGATTTTTACGTGGTTCGATGACTGTACCTACATCCACGACCACTCTGGAGTAATTCCGGCAGAGTGACGGTTCTCTAGTCTATTTTTTTCTTGTTTGTACAGTAAAATGTCTCCCATCTTTATAGAGGAGGGAAGATGACAATAAAAAATACAAAGGAAAGTTATACACGTTACTGGCAACGGCTAGTTTCAACTAATCCTGACATTGCCATGCTGCATTAATTGTAAAAGTAATAATGATTCTCTTCCTGCACAAGTCTGCATTTAATATACCAGGAGAGGTCTTCACTTCATTAAATGCTTCTAGGTAATTGCGCAGGCAGTTTCTGGCAGGAAATCATGAGAGTTGGTAACTCTGACAACTTGCTATACACGATATCTCCTCAGTAAGCCCTTCGTCAGCCAGGTGATGTACACTGGAGGAGAGCCGGTGTGACCAGGAAGAGAGGTAGAAGGTCTGGAGGTATACGCGAGCTCGCGACCTGTGCGACCTCACGAGCTCCACGAGCTGAAGGTACGGGCAGAAGGCATTCTGGGAACTGCTGTTGGCTTGTGACCTGGAAGACCTCACGAGCTGGGCTTGCAACCGCTAGTTCCAACCTTGGGCCTCATGGGCCCTTGCTTCTGTTCAAGTTAATAAGGCCTGTACTGGCCCATTTGGGCCGAACGAGAAAATGGGTATAACAAATATTAATTTTGAATTATTTTTCAAAAGCCCTAGTTGTTGCCTGTAAAAAAAAAAAAAAAGTGTTTTCTTTTCATTAGAGTTTTTTGTTGGTTGTACATTTGAGAAACTGAAAGAAAAAGGAAATTTAATTTTCAATAGCCTTATACAAAAAAAAAAAAAAAGAGAAAAAACATAAGTCTTTCTTTTTTGTATAATTAAAAGACAAGATTTACCTCTTGTATATATTTGATTTTTCCTTTTTAAAAGGAAATCAAAAGAAAATGAGCACAGTTATGTCCACTCATTTGTTTCTTGATGTAAAGCAATATCAAGGAAGACTAGGTAGTAAGCAATATATAGAGAATCAATAATAAAAGTAAAAGATTTGACCCTTTTTTTTATTGTATTGTTTTATTTCATTGTTTTATTGATTCAAATTACCTAAGTTTCATAAAAAGTTTTAAAACCCACTCTTCCACAAAGTGTTAGTTCTATTAAAACACTTTCATTTTTTCAACACCTCCTCCACCTTGTGAAAAAAAAAAAAAAAAGTCTCTAGGCAGAAAAATGTTTCTTTGTAAAATGATACATGTTTCTCTCTGTATACTTCTCTACCAAGAAGTATATAGAATCATGAGAATTCGTGTGAAATTATATTCTCTATATACTTCATTACCAAGAAGTAGAAAAATGTTTCTTTGTAAAATTATTCATCAAAATTCTTGTTTCTCTGTATATACTTCTCTACCAATAATAATGATAATAATAAAATAGAATCATTCTTTTGGGTTTATAAAAATTAAAATTATAAAATTTATTTACTTTAAATAGTAAGTAAGCTTTTCATCTTTGTTTTTTATTTTGTGATGCATATAACTTGTGTGATACAAGTTATAAATGAATTTTTTTTTGTTAACTTACCTTACTTTGTCCTTAAAAGCATTTACTAATTAATATTTTGGTATTGATGACTTTTATATTAAGAAAATGGGTGTGGAGTGAAGTTTTTTGGTGCCACCCTTTGTTAAAATGACTAATCAGAAATCCAAGATAAGGAAAGATAACTTAATTCCAAAATTTGAATTCCAGCGTTTACTTTAAAAAAAAAAAAAAAAGTTAATTACTTGTGGTACCCACATTAAAATAAAGTCCCAACTGAAAAGAGAATTTGATTCTTTTCTCTCTCCTTGGGAATCAAATTCCTCTCCTTATTGAATAATGGAATTCAAATAATTTTACTAATATATCCACAATTAATATATATACATACATACATATATAATGTTTATCCCTATTTTCATATGTGATATACATGACTATTTTTGTAATTAACTTTGCTTTATCTCTATTTTTAGTTCCGTAAACACTAAAAAGGAAATTTAATTTGGTTCCAATTTTAATTCCTGAAAGTTAGTAAACTTGTAATTTAATTTTGATTCACCTTCATTCTTTTTTTTTCTTGGAACTTAATTATCTTTCTTCTCATTACAGATTAGTAAACACCCCCTTATAGTCATTGTAGGCTTTTAATTAAAATTTATAAATTAAAAATATTTTCTTTACTCCAATTTTAATAAAATAAAACATAACAAATTTGTAGTTTGAATTATTTAATATAAAGCAATATTTTCTGAGGATATTAACTATAAATGAAAATTTAATTTTATTTAAATAGTGAAATATTATTTTTGTATTATGAAGATACAAGTATAAAAGCAATTAATGTTACAAGGGTATCAATGTTAATTTACATGTCTTTTATATGTTCATATTATAATAATTATTTTTTTTAAAGCAACTTAATACTTAATTTATACAAGACCAAATTACAACTTAATTACCTAATAGAAACGTAATTATAAGTGAGCAACTTTTATGATTTTATTGCAATTGACCGCCCTACCATTAGGGAATCTTTTTTAGATTTAACTATGAATAGTTTAAATATGATTATAGGACCGAAATGCTCTTGGTAATTATGTTGACTTAGTTGACTAAATAAAAAAATAAAACAAATCACTTTTTATTTAAAAACAAGAATGAAATTAAAAATAAAAATAAAAAAGGAGATCTAATCTCCATATTGGATCTCTATAACCAAAAAAAAAAAAAAAAAAAAAAAAAACCTCAACCATCCACCATTGTTGATTCTTCTTCTTTTTCCCTATCCACTTCTTCCTCCCGATCCAGAAAATCATTAATAACATTTACAACAAACACCATAAAAAACATCATCAACAACAAATCATTAACAATAAATAAACACTACAAAATCATCAACCAGTCAAAAAAAATAAATAAATAAAGAGTAACAAAAGTGGGGAACCATGGGTCTCCTTTGCCAAAGGCTAAGGTCTCTGACAAATGAGACCTAAAGGTCTTAGACCAGAATTGGTCTCCATCAATTGGAGACCAATTCTAGTCTCCATCTTCTATTTCAGCGATAGAGGTCTCCATCCCTAGCTTCTACAATAAACGTCTCCATCATTGATGAGGTTAAATCGGTGATAAAGGTTGAGTCGAGAGAGGGAGATGAACCGGAGTTGGTGTTGACTGTTTTTTTGCTATTGGAGACTTGGGGACTTGATTTGTGGTTGAAGATTTATGGAAAAGTGATTTGAGTGCTTGATTTGTGGAAGAGGCATAGTCGAGAGAGAGAGATGAATTGAGGAAGACTGACTTGAAGATGGGGTGTCTTGATTGGCAAGAGTGGTTTTTGTTAATGGCTAACGGATTTGAAGATGATTTAAGAGATTTTAAATTGTTTTTATATAAAAATTATTTAATTATTTAATTATATTGTTATTTTTATTTTTATTTTTTTCAAATTAGTCTCCACCATCCATCTTAAGATGAATGGTAGAGATATAATTAATTAAATTTTATATTTAATTTTTTAATTTTTTTTAAATTTTAAATTTTAAATTTGATTTTTATTTAAATTTTTTATTTTTTTTCAAATTAATCTCCACAATTTTTAATCAAATTTCCATCATCCACCGTCCACCTTGAATCTGATTAAATTTTTTTATTTAATTTATTTAAAAGTTTTTAAAAGAAAGACAAAAAATAAGGTCAAAAGATAATTTCATCCATCAATTTATTAACTGTAGCAAATATCTACTAATGGTGGGTGAGTTAATTGTAATAAAATCAAAAAGTTGGCTCTACCTTTAATTACATTTATACTGGATAGTAAAATTATAATTTGGTCTTTATACAATAAAATATCGTGTTGCTTAGACTTAAACTTGTTTAGATTTGAACCAAAAAAAAAAAAAAAATGACAAAGACCATTGTTTAAGTTAAAATTCATTTTACAAAAGATTCTAGTCCTTTGAACCAGGCAGCTGTACCCACAAGGAAAGAAGTTAACAAATTTAAGGGTATTAACCCAAAAAACTATTTACATTCTGATTAATTGTATTTCATCACTTAGAAAACTATATATATTAAGTACTAATACTTCGCTTATGTAAGAAGAATTCAGACTAAGTAACTACTGCAAAGGTTTATCTTTAGTAGTATTCTTATCAAATTCACAAGAGCCGGTCCTGTCTATTAAAATAAGTAAAATTTTATTATAGTCCTTAAGGTTTCAAAAAACTCAGGTTTTAAAGCTCTTTTGGAAATAGTTTTTTTCATCTCTAATTTTTTTTTAAACTCCTTAAAAAAGTTTAAACCGTAGTCAACTGATGGTTAACATTAACAAAATACGGAAAATATATATATATATATATTTTTGCCCTTAATGGTTGTTGATAGCATGTAAATTACCAGATTGCTCTCATGAAACCATGAATTTTCAAGTTAAATTATCTAAAATATCCTTAAATATAAATTATTAAATTATAATCTAAATTGCCTAAAATCACTGTTGACCATAAGTTGACCAACGATTTGGACTTTTTTGAAGAGTTTTGAAAAAATTAGAGATAAAAAGAGCTATTTTCAAAAGAGCTTTAAAAATCTGATATTTTTCGAAACCTCATGTATAAAATGAAGTTTTCCCTTAAAATAATATAGAACAAAAAACACAAACACAACGAAATTAGTATAAAACAATAAGGACTAGAATTTTAAATTATTCAATTGAAGTTAAAGAGACGAAAATGAGCACATAAAAGGGAAATAGAAGGACAACTGTGATTATAATACATGGCTTTACTTTAAGTGTCAGGACCCAACCTAGATTTCCTCTAATGAACTCAGTGGTCCTACTAGGCACCCCACGAGACTCTTTTAAAGTCTAATTAATAAGATTCAAAAGAATGCTGTGAAGCGAACCCATAACTAAAAATCATTTATTTTAAAAGGTCATGTTCAACTCAAAGCAATTTCTTTAAAAACATAATCATCATTATCTCAAACATTCAAATATCTAACACATGTAGGTATCATCATTTAAAATAAAAGTTCTACAGAGTTTATTAAGAATAAAAAATATGTGCAACACATGATTGATGTTCAAATCATAATATTTACAAAAGTAACTATGCAGCATCGTTGAAAGTTTGTCCCACCTAGTCTAAATGCAATGGATTGGTACCCCGATCTTTCGTTCCTACACCTGGAAGGTTTTTGAAACATAATACCAAAAAAAAAAAAAGTTATAAGCTACAAAGCCTAATGAGTATGAAGGCTTTTATTTAAGTTAAGTTTTGTATAATACCTCCCGAAAAACGCTTTTGAAAACATTTTCTTTAAAACCATTTATTTTTAAAAACTGGGGTTTCATAGTTTTTACTTCAAAGTTTCAAAAGTTTTTACTAAATTGGTTTAATAAAGTGCTATAGTATTTTATAATTTTCTAAAATATTTTTAAACATTTTTTTTCTAAAATTTTACTCTTAATGGTATTCTTTCTCTTTCTAAAACGTATTAATGAGGAACCCAAGGGAATGCTATAATCACATGACGATCAACCTAAATGCTGCATAATGTGAGATACTAGTCACGTGGCGTATATGCTAGTAGCGCACACCATGACAATGCTATAAAGACATCCTACTACTGCGTGGCGGAACTACTATCGCTCATCGCATAGCAAGATAATACCCCACAAGTGTAACAGATGACACAACAGACTTTATCCCCCTGATGTTAGTAGGACTAACTCTTCTAACACTTGTCATACACTGCGAGATATACCGATCGAGTTTGAATCTATAAAGCTATAAATTGAGTCTTTATAAATCCTAGGTAATCCACTAGTCTTTTGAAAATCTTTTTTTTTTTTTTTTTTTTTATAGTTCAAATCAAATTCTTTCTCATAAAATTTATTGATAAATTGCATACCATCTCATATGTAAACTATTTCTTTTCATGCAAGAATATAAAAATATTTATAAGCTAGAATAATTAATAAAAATCGGAAAAGCATTTGCATAATCAGTTGAAAGAAATAGAATATATTAAATAGAAATACCAATCCATAAATGAACTAATTTTTTTATGCTAAAATATGAAAACTTTTACAGGCTAGAAGAGAATAAAAGTTTATAAAAACACTTGCATGATAAACTGGAATGGACTTAACATTTATAAAAATATTTTTACACTTACAGCTTGCTTCCAAATCTTCTTGAATCACGTCTGCTTCAGCGATCTCCTCAGTTCGCTTGATCACCTATACTTAATCACAAATGAAACATCTACTTAACTCTGTAGAACACAACAACCTCTATTATCTCTATGACTTATCATTTTAACCAAAATGTCATGGACTGCATTACACTGCTAGTCTAGCTCGAGCTACGAGCTTAAACTTCAGCTCGCCCAGCTCATCTCTTTCAGCGAGCTCTTACTTCAACCAACTCAACCCAAATTATAGGTATTTTTCTCAACAAGCTCGCTCAGCTTATTCTCTTAGCGAGCTACTCCCTTCTTCTAGCTCAACCCGGTCCACGGGCCCTACTCAACTTGCAAAGCCTTAGCCCAGCTCGAACTGGTGCAATGAAGAGCAACGGGCATTACCCAACTCACTTCTTGCGAGCTCGCTCCCCGATTGACCAGCACTGACAAAGGCTGCTGGCATCAACCAGCTCGTACTTACCGAGCTCCTGCTTAGACCCACGCGAACTCATTTCGAACACTCCCTTTTTTCTAGATTTTTACATTCTTATACAATCATTAACACACTCCGACCTCACTTCACATACATTTTATTCAACCATATTTCACCAGACTCTTCCCATCAACCTAGGTCACGACCTCAATAATTTCACCATAATAATCAAACTACTTCAATCAACATTTTATCATCTTCATTCACTCAAAACTAGGTCGTAATGCCACAGCAGGTTGTGCGACAACACTTAAACATCATAAATCACAATTACACTACTTCATATCAACATTACTTACCAAATTCTTCCTCAGTCTCTTGCCTTACTTTCCCACTTGATTGCTACTTAAATCTCCAGATTTACATACAAAAACCTTATTAAACACTTGCAGACTAAAAGTTGTTCATGACAGCTTTTTACCAGCATAAAACCATAAAAATTTACTCTTATCACTTAGATTTTACCAGATCTTGTTTCTAAATTTGTTCTTCACCTTCCAGCAGCTTGATTTCCTCCAAGAATGGCAGCAGATCAGTTTGATGCAGCTGTAATCTGCCTCCCTTCTTCTCTACCGACAGCTTCTCTCTCCCTCTCTTTCTTTTAGATTTTTCTCTCTTCTGTCGACACACTCACCCCACTCACCTATTTATAGGCGTGGATCAAGCTTGCTTTTTACCTTTAAACTTTCTTAAAATTATGATTCCACCAAACTCTAGAGAATAATTTTGTTTTCCACCATATCCTTGTCTTTTCCCTTTATTTACGATTCTACCATTCTTAATAAAAATATTTTATTTCACCAATTGTTCCTCAACTGTTATAATTTAAATTTACTCCCGATCATTTTGGAAGCTCTATAAAAATTAAATTCCACCTTCGAATGCTTTAGAATCCTTTTATTATTTCAAAAAATAAAATATATACCAGTACAAAATATTTTTAGTACATATGCACAGTAACATCCTCTAGAGAGGGTATAATAATTTTTCTCCCCTTATAAAAATTTCGTCCTCGAAATTTACATCTCATACTGAAAAATATGAGGGTATCTTTGATATTTCTGATCTTCATGCTCCTAAGTAAACAATATTGTCCAACTAGAATCGACACTTGCTGAATTTTTCGTACAACTGGCGCTCTCGCGTAGTCTATAAGACTATTCAAAAATACTCAGCATGTTTCTCATACATGCTTGAATACACCAAAACATCATCGATGAACGCTATCATGAACTTATCCAGATATGGTATGAAGATCCTATTCATCAGATCCATAAAAGATGCTGGGGCATTAGTAAATCCGAATGGCATGACTGGAAACTCATAATGCCCACGTCTGGTCCGAAAGGTAGTCTTCAAAACGTCTTTAGTGCGAACCTTTAACTGATTATAACCTATCCTTAGGTCGATCTTTGAATATACTCTGGATCCCTGCAGCTGATCAAATAAATTATCAATTCGCAGGAGTGGATATTGGTTTTGTATCATCACTTTACTTAGTTGTCTATAGTCGATGCATAATTCTTAAGCTCCCTTCTTTCTTCTTTACGAATAGCACTGGAGCTCCTTATGGCGAATGGTTGGGTCGAACGAACCCTTTATCCAGCAGTTCTTTCATTTGCACTTTCAACTCTCTTAGCTCAGTTAAGGTCATTCTATATGGTGCAATAGAGATCGGCTCAGTTCTTAGAATCAAATCTATCTCGAATTCCATTTCCTGATTTGGAGGTAGACTTGGAAGGTCCTCTAGAAACACATTTGGAAAGTCTTTGACCACTGGGATATCCTCTAAGCTCACTCCATCATCTCTCGCCTCCATTGCATAGGCTAGGTATCCTTGGCATGGTTTCCTCAACATCCTGCTAGCCTCCATTGTCGATACCATGCTGGACGAAAGCAATTTCCATACTTATGAAAAATAACATCCGGTTCCCTGACTCTGGTCAATCTAACTTTCTTTCAGAAGCAGTCTACTGAGACGCGATGCACGGGACAGCCAATACATTCCTAATATGACGTCGAAGTCTTGTATGTCCAAAATAATCGGGTTTACTGGAAATTCTCTTCCCTTCATAACGACTATACTACCTCTTAACACCCTTTTTGCCCTAAAGAAATCCCCCCCGGGAAGAGATACTATCATACTACAATCTAAGGGCTCCAGTCTAAAGCCGACAATTCTAGCAAAGTTTCTGTTACAACTTTCGGGGTAGAGCCTGCCTCATGCTGCGATACCGCGAATATTCTGGCTTGAGTTTAAGGTCTGCTTGGTTGTCCCCTAGATGATACACCCCTACCTACTGCTCTGCTAAACTGGTCGGAGCTAGCGGCTTCTCTAACTCAGGAACCCTTTTAGTCTAATCCCGGACCTTCACTCGATTGCCCCGGAGTAGCGATCCTAATCTCTAGTCTGGCCGTTAGGGCTAGATGTAAGCAATCTTTCAAAAAGTGGCCCTTCTGCCTATATCTGAATCATCTAGTATTACCTCTAAAACATTTACTCAGATGCGTCCTTTCGCATGTCTTGCACACTGGCCAATTCTTTCAACTCTCCCCACAACTCTTGGATTTAGCTTATTGCTTTATGGAGTTTTAATTGGATTGGGACCCCTGACTTGATTTTTGACTACCGGATCCAATGGAACTCCCCCCACTTCTAGTGAACTTGCTCGGTCCTCCTGAAAATCCACCTGACCATCCCTGCTTCTGAGTTAACTGTCTAGGTCTAGAGATGGCCTTTACGTTCTTTTCTACCCGGATCGCCGCCTCGACCAATTCTCTGTACTGAGTGCGAGATGCGAATGCTACTTAGGCCCTGATTTTGGGGTTTAGCCCTATTGCGAACCTCTATGCCTTCTGTTCTTCATTTTCTACCATAAAGGGAACCATCCGGACTAGTTCTGAAAATTTCTTCTTGTAGTCTGCCATTGAAAGATTTCTTCGCTCCAACTTGAAGAACTCTTCAATCTTGGCATCTTGGTAGCTCTATGAATAAAATCGGTCCATGAATTCTTGCTTGAATAGTGCCCAAGACACCTCTGTTACGTTTTGTCTCCGAATTACTTTCCACCAGTCTTTGACTCTATCTTTTAGCAGAAAGGCAGAGAATGTTACCATTTGGTTCTCTGAGCAACCCATTACTTGAAATATCTCTTCGCTAGTCTCTATCCAAGACAGTATGCACTTTCCGAATCACCAATCCCGTCATAAGGATTAGCGCTCAATTTTCGAGCACATTCGATGGAAACCCCTGCCTCTCATGGTTGATGGAGTGTAGCTGCCAAAACTTGAGCTAGCTGCTCTACATTCATATTCCCAACTGCTAGCTCTATAGGTCGCAAAGGTCTTGCTTGGGTTTGATCTATAGGCACGTTGACAGGCTCGTCAATGTGTCCTCCCTCTGGTGCAGGGTACTTGAGCTACTATTCTCCTAGTAGATAGGTGACCTCAACAATATATGAATCTGTGAAGTTCAATTGTAAAATATATGAAATGAGTGTTAAAATCGTAATACTGATACTTTAGGCAATTTCTAAAAATTTTAGCTGAAAACAATTACTTGGAAGATCTTTCGCTCAAATTTTCTAAAACTCTGGCTTTGATACTAAATTGTCAAGACCTGACCCGGATTTTCTCTAATGAACCTAGTGGTCTTACCGAGCACCTCACGATACCCTTCTGAAATGTAACTAATAAGACTCAAAAGGATGTCATAGAGCGAACCCGTAACTAAAAATCATTTATTTTAAAAGGTCATGTTCAACTCAAAGCAATGTCTTTAAAAACATAATCATTATTATGTTAAACATTCAAATATCTAACACATGTAGGCATCATCATTTAAAATAAAAGTTCTACAGAGTTTATTAAGGATAAAAAATATGCACAACACATGATTGATGTTCAAATCATAATATTTACAAAAGTAACTATGCAACATCGTCGGAAGTCTGTCCCATCTAGTTTAAATGCAGCAGATTGGTACCCTGATCTTTCGTTTCTGCACCTAGGAGGTTTTTGAAATATAATACCAAAAAAAAAAAAAAAAAAGTTATAAGCTACAAAGTCTGATGAGTGTAAAGGTTTTTATTTAAGCTAAGTTTTGTATAATACCTTTCGAAAAAAGCTTTTGAAAACAATTTTTCTTTAAAACCATTTATTTCTAAAAGCCAAGGTTTTATAGTTTTTACTTAAAAGTTTCAAAAGCTTTTACTAAATTGATTTCATAAAGTGCTATAGTATTTTATAATTTTTTAAAATATTTCTAAAATATTTTCTTTCTAAAACTTTATTCTTAATGGTATGTTTTCTCTTTCTAAAACGTACTAATGGGGAACCCAAAGGAATGCTATAATCACAGGGTGACCGACCTGGGTCGCACAATGTGAGATACTAGTCATGTGACATATATGCTAGTAGCGCACATCGTGACAATGTTATAAAGACATCCCGCTACTACGTGGTGGAATTACCATCGCTCATCGCATAATAAGATAATACCCCACAGGTGTAGAGGGCACACACAACAAACTTTATCCCCCCAATGTTAGTAGGACTAACTCTCCCAACATTTGCCATACATTCCAGAATATACTAGTCAGGTCTGAATCTATAAAACTATAAATTGGATCTCTATAAATCCTGGGTAATCCACTAGTCTTTTGAAAATCTTTTTCTCTTTCTATAGTTCAAATCAAATTCTTTCTCATAAAATATATTGATAAATTGCATACCATCTTATATATAAACTATTTCTTTTCATGCAAGAATATTAAAACATCTATAAGCTAGAATAATTAATAAAAATCGGAAAAGCATTTGCATAATAAGTTGAAAGAAATAGAATATATTAAATACAAATACCAATTCAGAAATGAACTACTTTTTATGCTAAAATATGAAAACTTTTATAGGCTAAACGAGAATAAAAGTTTATAAAAACACTTACATGATAAACTGGAAAGGATTTAACATTTATAAAAATATTTTCACACTCACAGCTTACTTCCAAATCTTCTTGAATCACGTCTGCTTTAGCGACCTCCTCAGCTCGCTTGATCACCTATACTTAATCACAAATGAAACATCCACTTAGCTTGCAGAACACAACAACCTCTATTAACTTTATGACTTATAATTACAACCAAAATGCCACGAACTGCATTACACTGCCAGTCCAGCTCGAGCTGCGAGCTCACACCTTAGCTCGCTCAGCTCATCTCTTTCAACGAGCTCTTACTTCGACCAGCTCAGCCCGAATTGTGGGCATTTATCTCTATGAGTTCGCTCAGCTCACTCTCTCAACAAGCTACTTCTCAACAATTTCACCATAATAATCAAACTACTTCAAATCAACATTTTATCATCTTCATTCACTGAAAACCAAGTCGCAACGCCACAGTAGGTTGTGTGACAACACTTAAACATCATAAATCACAATTACACTACTTCAGATCAATATTGCTTCTTAGCTACATTACTTACAACATTCTTCCTCAACCTCTTGCCTTACTTTCCCACTCGATTGCTACTTAAATCTCCAGATTTATATACCAAACCTTAATAAACACTTGTAGACTAAAAGTTGTTTACGGCAGCTTTCTTACCAACATAAAACTATAAAAACTTATTCTTATCACTTAGATCTTACTAGATCTGGTTTCCAAATCTGTTCTTCACCTTCCAACAGCTTGATTTTCTCCAAGAATGGCAACAGATCAGCTTGTTGCAACTGTAATCTACCTCCCTTCTTCTCTGCCGACAACTTCTTCTCCCTCTCTCTTTCTTCTAGATTTTTCTCTCTTTTGCCGACACACTCACCCTACTCACCTATTTATAGGCCTGGGTCAAGTTTGCTTTTTACCCTTAAACTTTCTTAAAATTACGATTCCACCAGACTCTAGAGAATTATTTTGTTTTCCACCATATCCTTGTCATTTCCCTTTATTTACGATTCTACCATTCTTAAGAAAAATATTTTGTTTTCACCAATTGTCCCTCGACTTTTATAATTTAAATTTACTCCCTGATCCTTTCAGAAGCTCGATAAAAATTAAATTCTACCTTCGAACACTTTAAATCCTTTTATTATTTCAAAAAATAAAATATATACCAGCACAAAACATTTTTCGTACATATGCACAGTAATATCCTTTGGAGAGGGTATTACATTTAGAGTTCATGCGCTAATGAAATGGAAAAATCTTAAATACATCAAACAACTTTGAGAAAGAAGTGAAACTACATGTTACAATTTATTAGAAACAAAGAAGCATAAAAACATAGTGCCAAACTCCCTAAGGAGTACCTTGGTTTAGTTCGGATGGGAAGAGAAGACGAAGAGGATAAGGTAGCTTGTCCCTATGGAGAAGAACTACAACATCATAGTTGTTCAATGGAGTACAAAAAAGACACTAAAAGCAAACAAATTGTGATGTAATACATCATGTAAATGGTTACATATCTCAATAGAAAATAGAATTACAAAAAAGTGACAAGTCCGCTGTATAGTCACACTTACCTCCCATCTGTAAATATTATTCTTATCTGTTCTCTATGCGATGGAGACCAGCTCTGAAGAGTTGATCTCCATCGCCAAGGAGATCAATTCTAGCCTCCATCGTATGAAGACAAATTCTAGTCTCCTTGCAATGGAAACAGTTAAGTCTCCCTTAAAGGATCTTCGGCGAAGGAAACCCAATGTTCTCATTTTTTCAGTTTTTTCTCCTTCGTTTTTTTCAAATGGTTGATAATGATGAACATGTGTTGATGTTGTTGATGCTAGGTTGATGTTAGGTTGATGTTGATGATGATGGTGATAAATGGGTTGATGATGATTGATTGATATGGTGGATTAAAGATGATGAATTTGGGTTCTTCTACACTAAAGAAAGAAGAACAGTGTTTGTTCTTCAATTTTTTTTTTTCAATTTTTTTAAATGCAATATGGTCTCCGGATTTTGTTTGTTATTGTTGATTTGATTTTTGTTGATGAAAAATGAAGAAAAAAAAAGAACATTGTTCTTCATTATTCTTCAATGTTCTTCATTGAAGAAACAAAAGAGAAATCGAATCTTCACTTTTTTATTTTTAAAATTTTTTTTCATAAAATAATTAATTAATTTTTTCATTTTTTAAATTGTTAATCGAGGAGCAGTTTGGTTTTATCATGCATTGTCATAGTTAAAATCTATTTTTTACTAACAAAGTTAACATAATTGGTAAAATAAAATTTCTACAAACTACAGAAGGTAATTATGATTATATCAAACAACGGGGAAACTGGGATTATCTCGAATAAAAATCAATCATCAAAAGTTTCATTATATCCAAAATGACAAATATAAGCTAAAAAAATACACAAAGACAAGATTGTTACTTCCTAACATCCCTCAACCTAAAACCTTGACACAAGATATATAGAGAGTTCCAGAAACCAATATGGCACGGTGCACTTACAACTCAGTAAATTTGATATGTTATGTAACAACCAGTCCAATCAATGCACTATTATCAAAATCAACAATTTGTCACTCATAAACCTAATGGTCCCAGCCATTTAAAATTCCCAAAAGACTAAAATCAAATTACGCTTGATTCTCAACCTAGTATTTTGACCACTAATATGAATTATGAAATTGTCACAATAACAGATTTTATCCTCTTGTTTTGGCCTGCCATTGTCAAATGACCAACAAAATTTAAAGCAGACCAGAAATGGTCCTCCTCGTGTCCGTGCCGCGATGGTTGATGAAAACATCAAAGAGTCTTTTAATGGGTGGTTGGATTTGGTAATTATTCAGGATTCTACCGCGCAAGTGCTTGTCTGAAGAAGAAACAGCATTTGATAGTGAAGAAGAGGACGGAAGTCGCTGCATGGCCACTAGAAGAAGCTATTGATATTAAATTTCAGTTATAGTATTGTCTTTAGAATATATGATTGTTGTAGTAGATTGCGGATAATTTCTAATGAGACATGGGGAGGCAGTGATTGTATTTGTAGCAACCTTTGAATTGATTTGATTTTGAATAGGGAAAGCTTTGGTGACAATAGGTCTACATGATATGTGACTATCATGATATGTGACATATCATTATTCTGATCCTCCACTACTGAGTTGGTCAACAAGTTTGCACTGCTTTGGGGCATAAGCTGCCAACCTAGCTTTTAATTAAGCTCCTTTTACACCCACTAAATAACAAGGAAAGCAGGAAAAGCTATCGGCAATAAGTAGATATTTATTTACAACAACCATCGAAGATTATTGAATTGGCTGCAATAGTTCATGTAAATTTTAATACTTTTGATATCAAATAAATATTTATTTATTAAATTGACTGCAACACTTCATGTAAATATTTATTTATTGAATTGACTGCAATACTTCATGAAGCATAAGCAATATTCCTTGCTTTAATTTGGAAAGTTTGACAATAGGTCTACATGATATGTGACTATTTAATCATTTACATGATATGTGCTAACCTAGCTGACTATTTATTTATTGAATTGGCTGCAATACTTCATGTAAATGATTTCTTCCAAGATAACTTGGGAAGTTAGGCCATCGTTAATGTATAACACCAAATTTGTATCATTTTGATGTTAATATCAAATTTTCTTACACTAAATTTTTGTATACTTTAATGCATTTTACACCAAATTGGTGTAAATAATATCTTCAAAAAATATTCTATACATAATTCTTTAACTAATACATATTAAAGATTAAAAATATATTAAAATATATTCAATATTATACTCATTTTAAAAATTTCAATAAAATATTTCAGATGATATATTTTTTATAATAATTTAATATATATTTTTAATTAAATTAATTTATAAGTTAATATCAAATTTGATATTATAAATAATGTAATATAAAATTTGGTGTTGTTCCGTATATTGATATCAAAAAAATTATATTGAAAAAGAAAAGTTGATGTAAATGTTGGAGAAAACTGTACCAAAACGGTGGTGTATTCGATTGAGTTGATCTTAAAGAAGTGTACTGCAGGTTGTCACGCCTTAAATGGTTTGGAATGTCGAATCCTAAATGACGGGGGATGAGGTTAACATCCCAATTTAGGATTTGACACATGGTAACAACGTTGTTTTATTACTGTTCTTCCACATTAATGTTTAAGTATGTCAAATCCTGAACAATACTGGTTAAGGAATAGTACTGTTTGAATATGTGATGTCATACTTAGTTAGAATTTGACATGCTTTAATTTATGATTCCATTTAATATTATTATTCATTTCCATTATAATAGAAATATCCATTAGCATGCTAATGGACATTTCCATGCTAATGAAACTCATTAAAATGGACAAGTTATTAATTCCATTAGCTAGTCTTAATGGAACACAGTTCCATTAAGTAGGCTAATGGAACTGACAGTTCCATTAGCTAAAGGGTTAAAGGGGTAAAGGAAACTTTGGCTAATGGAACTGCTATCAGTTCCATTAGCCTAGTTAATCGTGCTAATAACTTTTTCATTTTAATGAATTCTGTTAGCATAGAAAGGGAAAGGGATAATAATATTAAATGAAATCATAAATTAAAGGAATAATAATATTAAATGGAATCATAAATTAAAGTATGTCAAATCCTAAATTGGGATGTTATCCTCATCTCACGTTATTTGGTGTGACGGCCTATGCTGCACTTCTTGCAATTTCACTGCCACCGCCATCAACTGGGGTGCACAACACACGAGCCATCCTCTACCCAATCTCAAACACGTTTTCGCTCCACGTCATATTCAGCGCGTGGAGTTGTGACGACGGATAATGATAAGAACTGGTCTAGCAGTAGTAACAGACGATACCGTAACTAAAATTTATCATGAGCAGCTTCTTCTGCCGGCCATGCAGCTACTTGTTTCCTCTTCTTCACCTTCACATGTTTTTTCTTCTTCAGACAAGCACTTGCGTGGTAGTAGAATCCTCAATAAATACCAAATCCAACCACCCAGTAAAAGACCCTTTGATGTTTTCATCAACCATCGCGGCACGGACACGAAGAGGACCATTTCTGGTCTGCTTTATCACAATCTTCGGAGAATGGGACTGAAGCCTTTTTTGGATAGCAAGAGCATGGTGCCTGGAGATAGGTTATATGACAAAATTGACACAGTGATCAAACACTGCAAAGTTGGTGTGGCCGTGTTCTCGCCTCGCTATTGCGAGTCACATGTCTGTCTCCACGAGCTTGCTCTTTTACTGGAGTCCAGGAAGAAAGTTATACCGATCTTCTATGACGTGAAGCCGTCTCAGCTCCAGGTTAAAGACGATGGAACCTGTTCAACCAAGGAGCTACAGAGATTTACACGGGCTCTTGAGGAAGCCAGATACACCGTAGGACTCACGTTTGACTCGTTAAATGGGTGTGTGTTATCTTTAGTACATGCCATTTTAGAGTACAAATTCACTCGTTAACTTTAAGTCGTTAGATATTAGATTTTTTATTTATTTATTTCTTTTTTACTACTAGCGTTAGATGTTAGATTTATTAACTGATCAAAATATCCATTCTATTCTGGTCTCGAAATCTGGATTTTGTAATTGCACCAAATGATTACTATTTTTTATTTACATTTTTTATAATGTTTTAATGGAGTTTCTGATGTGGTTTTGTTTTGGTTCATTGTAGGGACTGGTCGGAGTTCTTGACAATAGCTACTAAAGCGGTGACCCAGAACCTGACTGAGGACTGAGGAGGAACAAAATGGTGGAAATAATTGGGACAAAGTCTATTCTTTGTCCAGGATTATTATTATTATTATTATTTCTATCTTGCAATAAATATTGAGAATGGGTGTAAAATAAGTTTATAGAATGTTTGCTGGACATTTTGTTACGCTTTTACTCCTGAATTGATAATATATGTTTATTGTATGTACGTTGGTTTGATGAGAGTTGTATAGGTATTGTTGAAAGTTTTTGGAACAATTGTCTTGGCACGGTAGCTCTGTTAAAAATTTTCCACGTTGTGTTTCATGGAATTGTTTTTATGAGTAGTTTAGTACCGTGTTTTGTGTTAATGCAGTGTAAAATCTATTAATTGTAGGATGTTCAAAAGACTTGAAATGTTTGGACGTGAAAGTCGTAAATGTTTACTGAAAATGGCTATATTAAATGTTTATAAAAAAATGGCTATATTTATTTATTGTCAATCCGCTTCCAGATAATCTGAAATGTTTACAAAATGAAGTTCTGCCACGTCATCAGCAATCGTCGGATTGGTGTTGCATTTTGTGTACCTTGTCTGCCACTGGCTCATGTAATGGGTCAATCTGTCTAGGGTATTTTCGTACTTTTGACTACTACTTCACTGTATTGATGGGTCGCCCGTAATTCCC
Source organism: Litchi chinensis (assembly GCA_019925255.1). Classification (NCBI taxonomy): domain Eukaryota; kingdom Viridiplantae; phylum Streptophyta; class Magnoliopsida; order Sapindales; family Sapindaceae; genus Litchi; species Litchi chinensis. Next base: position 12,489,003 of record CM034469.1, on the reverse strand, counting down.
GGATATCGCTCACGTGCCTTTGCGGCATGTGATTTCATTTGGTCTGGTTCAATCGCTTCAATTTGTTTCATTTTTAAAATTATATAAAGCCAATTTAAGTGAAACTTAATGGTTAATAAGCAAATGCATAATAATTGTTTCATTTGTAAAATTTGTACGTCAAATATACCACAACGAGGGGATAAAATTTACCGGTGTGATAATTCTATAGCAATTCATGTCAGTGGTCATAAAAGTACCAGTTTGAGAACCAAGCTAATTTGATTGAGTCTTTTGGGAATTTTATATGGGAAAGGAAGGATCATTAGGATTATGAGTGACAAATTGATGATTTTGATAACAGTGCATTGACTGGACTGGTTGTTACATAACATATCAAATTTACTGGGTTGTAAAGCCTTCTTCAATGTTAAGCACCAAATTTGACACCATTTTGATGTTAACACCAAATTTTTCAACATCAAATTTTGTTTTTTACTCTAATGAGTTGACACCAAATTGGTATAAAAGATATCTTCAAAGAATATTTCACATATAATTTCAAAATCAATATTAATTAATTTATTTCATATAAAATTTTATTCTCAAATAATTACTCACAATATATAAAAATTATTAAATACTCACAATTTTTTTTAATTTTTTTACCATAAATTATTCTCATTATATTTCCACCCAATTTTTTATCCATTTTATTTTTCTAACTAATTTTTTATCCAACTATTTTATTATCTACCCCATTATAAAATGGATTTAACAAGTATTTTGGTGGTTATGGAGGAAGTGGAGATGACCTTCCAAATTTTTAAATAATTGTTTAGAAGTATTTATGTCAAGTATTTTATTTTTAAGTTATGTTGTTGTTATTATTATTATTTTTTAATCATGTATGTTTACTTTAAGGTAATGGTAATGTTATTGTTAATTAAAACATTATCGAGTTTTTGCATTAAAAATATTACCAATTCTATCAAATAATTATTAAAATAACATTTTATATATACATTTCATAAAGTAATTCAATTTATATCAATATATTACTTATAATATATATTAAAAATTTAAAAATATATTAAAACATATTTAATATTATACTTAATTTAAATATCTCAATAAAATATTTTTAATGGTATAACTTTTTTATAATAATTTAATTTCTATTTATAATTATTAATCAAATTATATAAATACATTAAATATGGTAAAAGGATATTAGTGGAATGCAAGTTGTTTTAGTTATTGTATAAGGGGTAGAGTTGGAATTTTGAAAAAAAAAAAAGCTTTCACGTGGGCCAACACCAAATTTGGTGTTGGCTATAGTATGACACCAAATTTGGTGTCATACTGTAACTCCAACACTAAATTTGGTGTTGGGATTTGTGCATTAGCACCATTTTGGTGCTACCTTGGATTGAATTTTGCACCAATTTGGTGTTTTTACACCATTTTGGTATACATTGGAGAAGGTATAAGTGCATTGTGTGAAATTGGTTCTAAAAACTATCCGCATATCTTGTCTCAAGGTTTAGGGTTCAAGGATTCAAAGGGATATTGGGAAGTAACAATCTTGTCTTTGTGTATTTTTTTAGCTTATATTTGTCATGTTGGATATAATGAAATTTGTTGACGATTGATTTTTATTTTTTACCATCTTTGTTTTATCATATAATTGAGAAAAAGAGAGAATTACTGAAAAGCCTTTAGAAATATGTTTTATTACAAATGGAAACCACTTTTGCTTTTTGTAATAACAACCTCCCATGTACTAACAGTTTAACTATAGTTGATTGTGAGAGATAATTGTAGTAAGAGTGTTTTAGTCATTTTCTATGATTTTTATTTTTCTTTTAAAAATTATATTAAATAATAAGTTGTTTGGATCTCCATCGTCCATATGGCTGGTGGAGATCCATTTTAAATAATTTAAAATTTTAAAACTTCAAAATATTTTAAAATTTAAATAATTTGAAAATTTAAAATAAATAAATTTTAACTACAAAAAGTAATTTAAAAATTTTTCAAATGGATCTAAGCCATCCAATCAAAGATGGATGGTCAAGTTCAATTTGAAAAAAATTAAAATTTTTGAAAATGGCAATGAAAACCTAGATTGGTTCAACACTACCATCTTCAACATTTGTTGAAGAAAATCATCAACAGAAATGGTTCAACACAAATAGGGATCCATCATTAACCATAAACAAACAAAAATCACTTTCATCTTCATCCATCATCAACATAAACAAATGGTTCATCAACACAAACAAGAGTCCATCATCATCAATCATCAAGATAAACAAAAACCAAATGTTGTCATCATAAAAAACCATTGCCATATTTATCAATTACATGCACATACAACAACATAGTCCTGGTGGTAGCAAAGAGAGGGAAGGAGATGGAGGATACCAGATTGGCAATGACACTAGATTGTGGCCAATTTGGTTACTTAACCAAATTTGTTCCAAGTTGGAATGAGACCATTGTCGATGGGCGACGATGATGGAACTAGACCGATGTCTGAGTTTCTATATCAAAAGCCAGACGTCAATTTACATTTTGATCTGAAAACCTAGACTCTCAATACCTAAATGTCGATGTGGGTTTCTTGGAAACTCAGATTGATATCTGGGCAATGAACCAGCTTGTTAACTAGTGAAGAAAATGAAGAAAAAGAAGAAGAAGAAGAAGGAGGAGAAGAAGAAGAAGAAGAAAAAGAAGAGGAAGAAGAAGAGAAAGAGAGAGAGAGAGAGAGAGAGAGAGAGAGATGGTGACTAGTTAAGGGAAGAAAAAGATGAAGACCGTATGATCAAGTGTGCTTCACTTTAATAAATAAAGATCCAATCTCTCCGGATTGGATCTCCGTCGTCTATCTGATGAGATGGACAGTGGTGATCAAATCTAGAGATTGGATTACATCCATTTTTTCTTTAATTTTTTTATTTTTGAAAATATAAAAGATTTTTTTTTTTTTAAATTTTGGTTTTCTAAAATTAATACCACCATTCATTAATATGATGGATAGTACAAATCTTTTTTTTTTCTAAATTTTAATTATTTTATAATTTAAAAATTATTTTTAATTATATTTAATTTTTAATTACTTCTAGAATTTAAGGATTTTTTTAACTAGATCTCCACCGTTTATTTTCGAGATGGACGGTTGAGATTTTTTTTTATTTTAATTTTTTTAGGCCACAAATTATTTAGTCAAGGATATTTTCATCTTTTTTGCTCTATTTTCTCTTTTTCAGTTATATCAAACAATCAACATAATTAAACTGTTAGTGTCGGGGAGGTCGTTGTTATAAAAAGCAAAAGTGGTTTTTGTTTGTAATAAAGCATCTTTTCAAAGGCTTTTTAGTAATCTTTGTTAGGAAAACTGTAATATGGATGCTGATCTAGTTCTTTTACAAATGTGGAGATGGCTGATAGGAATCAAAGCAAGAGCTCATTGAAGTTGTCTGGAGGAATTGAGAAGAAGTCCTTAAAGAAACTCAAATTAGGGAAGAACAAGTGCTGCGAAAGGGCATAAAAGAAGCAAAAATTTTGATTAGATAAATAGACAATGATGTTGATGTTTCTTTAATTTTGTATTAATGAAAATTAAATTTACATTTTGATATCGTGATTTCATGGAAATTTGATCACTAAGCTCAATATAGTCATGAATGGTGAGCTAATGTTTTCATTTGTTCTTCTATGGAAGGCTGAATTGGCATACATGAAAGGTTGAAACTTTTTTTATGAACACAAGAATTGACCCCAAAATGATCCAAAACCAATAATAAGTCTCAATTTTGCTAGTCAACCTGTTAAATTGCCCTGCTATTAGTGAGAGACACAAATTAAAATGAAACAAACTACATATTTTGTAACACTCAAATTATTCCCTAAACCTTTGAGTAAAACTCAATTATTGACATTTTATTTTAAAAAAACAACAATATTTAAATTTGCGGGGGAGTTTTATATTTTTACAAGATTTTGTATTTAATAAGATTTTCTAAATAGATTAAACTTTTAAATTTTATTTTATTTTAAAAAAGGAAACTACAACCTATAAAAACCCTTATATTCTTCATTAACCAACTTAAAAAAAAAAAAAAAAAAAAAAAAATTCTTTGTTCTTGACAAATAACTCCTACTAGATTTTGAAAAAAATTTAGTTTGAAAATCAAGAAGATGGTTTTAAAAGATTTGTTATCATATTTCTTGATTATGTATTTCATTTAAACTCTTAGATAATTAATTCTTTGATTAAGATTGTTTAGGAAGGCAAAAAAAAAAAAAAAAAAAACATCATTTATCCAAATCAATAGGGCCTTAATTCGTTGGGAGCAGGTTGAGAGCATTGAAATCGGATTTAAGTTAACTTTCTTGATCTGATTTTATAATTGGGCCAACACTTTTTATTTGATTTGATCCGATCTAATTTTTCATTTTATTATATTTTTATTACACACTAATATTGTTTTATTACCTTAATAGTTTATTTTGAAGTGTTTAACATTACCATTTTAGGGAAAATTGAGAAAATGGCGTTTTTTGGAAAGCCATCCTCAAAAATAACCTTTTTATTTTTTATTATTAAAAAAAGCACTGAAATGACAAAAACGCCCTTAATGAGTAATTTTTGAAATCGATCCCAACCTGTAGGTTGGGATCTCAACCCCGAGGTTGGGAATTTCAAATAGGGTTAAATATCAAAAATTGGGATTCTCAACCTTTAGGTTGGGATCCCAACCTAAAGGTTGAGAATCCTAAACTTATATATTTATTCAAGTTTGGGATTCCCAACCTCAAGGTTGGGATTCTCATCCTTGAAGTTGAGATTTCAAATATGAATATTAAATCAAGGTTGGAACTCCCAACCTTTAGGTTGGGATTCCCAACCTGGAGGTTGAGAATGTCAACCTAAATGTTCAATTATATATATTTCGTAATTAAACAAATTTTTAGGGTTATTTCGTAATTATTAAATTTAGAATAGAGGGCGCTTCTTGGGTAAGAAGCGCCCTTAAAGATATTTTTTAAAATTACAAAATTACACTTTTATTTTTTTGAATTATCAAACCTGACCTTATTATTATTTTTTGAACAAAATTACCCCTCCCATTTCTTCAATATCAAAATCCATAATCCCAACCTCAAGGTTAGAATTCCCTATCAATCCTAACTTTCAAATTGGGAATCCCAACCTCGAGGTTGAGATTCCCAACCTTAATTAAAAATTTAGGGTGAAATTCATAATTAAATAAATTTTTGGGGTTATTTCATAATTATCAAATTTAAAATAGAGGGCGCTTCTTATCCAAGAAGCGCCCTTAAATGTATTTTTAAAAATTACATAATAGACTTCTAATTTTCTGAATTATCAAAACAGACCTTATTATTATTTTTGAACAAAATTACCCCTCCAATTCCTTCAATATCAAAATTCATAATCTCCCACAATTCATCAACATCATCAACCACAATTCATCAACATCATCAACTACAATTCATCAACATCATCAATCCAATTCATCAACATCTCCCACAACAACAACAACATTATCAAATCAATAATTAACAAACAAACACAAAAAAACAAAAATAAAAAAAGAAATCTGGTTTTGGGTTTGCGACCCAGAACCAGAGCCCTCTCCTCTTCCTCTTCTTCTTCTTCTTCTTCTTTCTTTTTTTTTTTCCTGCCTTGGTTCTGGATCGCGAACCCAGAACCAGATCTGGTTCTGGGTTCGCGACCCAGAACCAAGGCAGGAAAAAAAAAAAAAAGAAAGAAGAAGAAGAAGAAGAAGAGATGGTAGGTCAGTGGAGAGAGAATCAGAAATGGGATCAGTGGAGGGAAAGTTTTAGAGAGAGAATCAGAAATGGGGTGGGTCAGTGGAGGGAAAAACAATGGTAAATGGTAATTAGCTGAACCATTAAGGGTATTTTGGACCAAAAAGAATCATGCTGTAGGAAATTAAAAAAAAAAACTGATATCCCAAAGGGTCATTCAAAAAGGGTTATATTTGGTTAAAACCCACCATTTTATTCATTTATCTTGTAAGACCCTAATGGATCTAGAGGTTTGGTTCGAGCCCAAAATTTAAATGGGCTGCAGTTACTTTAAGAGAGCCCAAATAAAAAAGTTTTTGGGCTGAATTAATTGAGCCCAATAAAATGGGCTGATTTCAAAGCAAAAGTCATCAAACAAAAGAATAGTGAAGTAATAGGCGGTCAAACAAAAGTAAAGTAGAACCAAACATAAAGAGGATGAGAAAGAGATACATGCAAGATTAAAATAAGTTGGTGGCAAATGTTTTTTTAGAAATTAGACAAGTGTCCTGTTCTTAAATTTGGTAAGCAATATGATTCGTGAATGAAGAGAGATATAAAACAGCTGCGGTTGTTATATGTGTATACATTCATGTCTAGTTAGAGCACAACACACACATGGAAATCGGCAGAAGAATAGGAAATAAATAGTCAGTCGAAGAGAAAGAAAAAGAAGATAAAATATTTGGGGTTGATTTTAGAGCTGATTTAGGTAGGCAAAAAATTCAATTTCAGATTCAATTTTTTGATTTGATTTTATAAATTTTAAATAGGTTCTTGTGTCGCTTTTAGGTGGAGAAAGTTCCAAAGATAACATGGGTGCTATTAGTTCGAAATAAAAATTGAAACTTAATTTGTGAGTGGATTATTTTTTTTTAAAATTGAATTAATTATTTACAGTTATCTATATTTTAGATTTTGTTATTTATAGATTATTAGAAATGAATTATTTCTTAGTTAATTAATTTTTTGGATTGTTTATTTTAATTAAATTGATTTATTTTAAATTATTTAAATTTCAGCTTTTATTTATTTAGTTATTATTATAAGGAAATGATTTAATTAGTCTATTGATTTTATTAATTATGAATTATAAATTACGATTTGATTATAGAGAATTTATTTATATTATGAGAAATGAATTTATTAAAAATTATATTTAGGGTCAGCTCTGAGCATATGTGGGAGGTGCAACCGCCCCAGGCCCTTAAATTTTGGGGTCCTAAATTTTATAAATTTGTATTTATTTTTTATAATTAGTTTGGAAAGTAAATATATAATTTATGTTTCAAATATTGTACAAATTGAGAGAGCCTTTTTGCTTTTGTTCCACCCAAGTTCGATTCCAAATCCCAACAATCGCAGCATTTTTATTTTATTTTTCTAAATGGTGGTGTCTCAGTATTTCTTTTTCTTATTTTTTTATTTTTTTTAAAAAAAAGGTAATGGCGTCCGTTTGCAAGACCTGGATTGTTGAGTATTTAAGATGTAGCATTGCCATTGACATTGTCAATTGTGCTACTTATTTTATTGTTCTAATTTATTTTAAAAAATATTTATAAATATACAAAAGGGCTCCAAAACTAATATATTTCACCCATATATAAACTACCTCTATTACATTTTCAACTGTACGTTACTTTTCTCTTTCATAATTTTGATGGTTAAAGCAAAACTATAAGTCTAAATTATTTTTTATTACTTAAAAATTTTAAATTTCATCAATAATCTAAAATGAAAAAAGCACAAATATGAAAATTTGTTCACTTTTGAGATAAAGTTTTATTTTTATATTCACTATTGAGTTATAGTCTTTTATGATTATCTTTTTTTTTTTTTTTTTTATGGTTCTTCATTTATCTTTTTTTTTTTTTTATTGCTTTTATTGTGCTGTTGGATCTTGGACTAAAAAATATTTGAAAAATAGGGGAATACATTGTTGGTGTACCATGTGGGTGGTTTGACAATTTGGGTAGCAAAGAGAGGCACAGCAAAAGTTTTGGAAAAAAAAAAAAAAAAAAAAGGGGAACGCCTTTTTCTCCTTGTATGAATGTATTTGTCTTATATGAATGTATTCATCTCATGATATATTTCTTTTCATTTTCTTATTGAAATTATTATGTATACAAAAAAAATAATAAAATAAGTTATATATAAATATATATTATTTTTCAAAAATTTATTTATATGAATAAAGGGATCCATTTTAATTTTTCACACCAGGTCTCTAAAATGTTAGAACCGGGCCTAATTATATTTATATTCAAAATAAAATTATACAAATTTGCACATAAAAATTATTTAAGTTACGAAACAAATGAAATAAGATTTTTAGAACACTAGGACTATACCGTCCCCTCTAATGGTCATCAGACAACACATGTATAAGTCCTAGAGAGTCGCCTAACACGTGTATGGTAAATGTTTAAAAATCATTTAGTTAACCAACACGTGTATAACAGATATTACATCTCGCTCTATATGTGTGTTGAGTATCTTTACTATATATGATGAATTTTGTTGGTTACTAGATTGGTATAGATTGAGTTTGTATAAGTAGACAAAATGATCTATACAAATATTTATAGTTTATCGTGATATGAGATATAATTTCAATATTATTTTCAGCTATGATTGAATATGGATAATTGAGATTTTATTTTTATTACCAGCTTTATGTTATGTTAATTATTATTGAAAGGAAATGATTTGTTTAGTTTTCAAAAGCTATATCCACTTATTGGGTATTAACATTCACTCTTTTATATTTTTTAAAACCATTTGCTAGGTAACCGCTAGGTCTTAAAGGAAATCTTTGAATAGGAAGAGGTAGGTCACTTGATCAAATGATACAAGGAAATCATATTTTGATATTGTATATATATTTTGTATATTCCATGACATCTAGGCATGCGTGTGTTCACTTATACTTTAATATTGTAAAATATTCGATCTCCCGTCAAGTTTGTTCATATTTTTGCTTTCAAGTTTGCAAATGATATATACATATTTTGTAATTATGTTTTCATATGAAAACAAGTTTGTATTATATGTTTTACATTATACTACTTAAATTTGAAATATAATTTGAAAGAGAGATCGGAGGTCCTAAGTAGTTGAGATTTGAAATATTTTAGAAGTGTTTATTTTGTTTATTATATAGTGGAATTATTGGATAAATAACAGTTATATTGTCGAAACTATTACTAAACAACTATATGTACTGATAGATTTCTAAATGATTTTCTATAAGAAAATTTAGAATCTTATACAGTTTCTCAACACATAGAGGGTCCTTTTGGGTTCAAAATAGGAATTTGAGAGGGTCCTGTCATATCTTATTTTTATAAGCTTGTATTTGAACAAACTATGCTTACATATGTTTGACTACAATTTTGATTAAGGTTTATTTTTACCCTTTGTTTGATTAAGGTTTACAAAATATGTCTTACCAGTTTTACTTCTCTGAAAATTCTAAAATTTTATACATTGTTTATAAACATATTAAGTATTACCTTGTAAAATTTTAGAACTTTGGAAGTCGTATTTTAAAAGTTATGATTTTTTTTTTTTATTTGAAGTGTTGGATCTATTTAGCACAAGACAATATGTGTAAATCCGAATATGAAAATATTTTAAAAGTAACTATTTGAGTTATATTCGTATCAAAATTTTATTTTGAACTCCTAAATAAGTGTGTTTTATTGCTGCAAAATTTTATTAAACAAATTTCGAATTGAATCATATTTTGAGTTATCCATTGGAGGACAGACCAAAATACTTTAAAAAATAAATTTTGTTAAGACAATTATGGATTTTTTTTAATTCTAAAACTTTTTGTGATATGAGATATGTATGTGTAGCATATTTTAGGAAATTTTCATAATTTTTTAGATTGTTTACAATTTACTAAAAATCACAAATCTAACACTACATAGATCTCAAAACAATAATGGTAAAAATAGTACAGGTCTCTAATTTTAGGTTTTTAGTTAGGGGGATGTTCGATAGCCCTAATTTCAATCCTAAGACATTATACTAATTTAGGCTAAGTTTGAATCGTTTGATTCGTGAAGAATTTGTTTGTTTTGAATTGTTAGAAGAGAAGTATAATAAACTATTTTCAAAACTAGAATTATAACATTATATACGTTTTCAAAATTATGTTAAGACAATTATTATGCTATGAAAACATGATGAGATCGTACCATAAAATAATGTTTTGTCTAAGCTTACTTTTATTCTTTACTATGAGTAGGCGCATTTGTGATATTATATGGAGCTTATGTGATGTGTAATTTTTTATGTGTATGTGAGTAGAAAGTGTCTTCAAGGTGCCCCGCGAACTAATGAGTCTTCACATTCATATCTAGACGAATCAGTGCATGTGGAAGGACTCATTAGTAATCACAATGAGGGTTTGGCTCTTACTTTTGAGCATGAGTGTTCTACTTTTGAAATTAAATCTTCACTTGTGCTTGCTCTGTGTACATTAGTTGCCAATGGGTGACTTTGGCTTTATTATGTGTTATGCATTATTTAAGTCCTACTATATAGTAAATCATAAAAGGAACCTAGAAATCTATTTTGATATTTGATAAGTTTCTGATTTGGTAAATTTGATTATATGTATTTGTTTAACATATATGTTAGGTTGGAAAAAAAAATACTGTTTAATTTGCTTACTAAGTTTCTAAGTTCACTTAGTATGTTGGGATTTTAGATGCTTGATATTCTTATTGCGCATAGGATGAATTGACATTTCGTTAGTGTTTTTTGATTCTTTAGGAAATAAACATATATGTTATTTGAATATTCTTAAAAACCTATTTATTTTGGATTGAGAACTTTAATGGTTGTATTTATTTATAAATACATTTTCTTGAATTTTTAAAAGTTATTTCATAGTATGTAGTTCATGTTTTGACCTTCGGGTTAAGATGTGACTAACATGAAGCTCTCTTGTCCACAATCTTGAAATCTAGCACATAGAATGCCATCACAAGTTCGTTAATTTATGTAATCAAATACAGTACTTGTTTTCTGCAGAGCTACTACTAGAAGTTGGTATAATGGAAAGTGTCTCTTACTGGGCACTTGGTTGGCAGAGGAGCCCCAGAGCGAAGGATTGCCTTTGAAAATGGATGGATCAGCAAATTTTGGCAGCGGAGGGATCCTGCAAAATTGTTGTACGACAAGTTCAACCGAGTCAAGGATGTCAAAGATGACGATCCTCGTCCATCGCATGCAGTTTTGAAAGGAAGAAGGGATCTCTCCATCTAGATTATTGTTGCTCAACATCAGCACACGAAGGGAAGGCAGGGAACGAAATAAACCTGGCAAGTGACCAGTTAAAGTGTTGTTTGATATATCAATAGCCCACAACATCTGTGAATGGTGCCAACAGCTGAGAAGTTCATCCGAAAACTTTTTGCTTCTAAGAGAAAGGACTTGTAATTCCTCCATATCACACATGGATGATGGGATTTAGCGGTGGAGATGGTTCCAAGAAAGATACAATTTCTGCAGTTTTGGCATCAGGACACCTATATTTTCTGGTAGAGGTCCTGAAAACGAGTTGTCCTGCAGAAACAGCTCACTTGTATTAATGGACCATTGAGGGAAAGGACCCTCAAAGTTGTTAGAACTCAAATCCACCACCCATAAATTTGGAAATTCCAGCTCGTGTGGGAGGTTCCCTTTGATTTTGTTATTTGATAGAATCAAATAAGTGACTTGAGAAGATAGTTTCGAAAACCAATAGCTTGGTATGGTGTCTGAGATTCTGAAGTTTCCATGGACAACAAAGGTGAGTTGAGTTTGAACCAGAAGCCATACAGGGAAAAAAGGACCTACAAGGCTGTTTTCAAGTTGGATAGGTTTGAGCCTGAAAGGTGGAACCCGCCTGCAAGACACATTGAAACTAAGGACCTGGTTGGTTCTGTTTTGAGTCTGGTAGTTTCTAAATTTTTGAGTCTAAACAAGTGTCCTCCATTTAGGATGCCTTGCCAGGAATTTGCCATGAGGTTAACATCAACAAGCTCCGAAAGTTGCCCAAAGCGTTCAGAAATTGTTCCATTCATCCTATTGTAGGACAGGTCCAGTTTCCTTCACCATGACAAGCTTCTAACAGACAAAGGAATTGAACCCCAGAAAGAGTTTCCTGACAGGATAAGATATTGCAAATTCTTAAGATTTCCTAATGATTCAGGCAATTCTCCAACCAGTGAGTTAAAACTTAAATCAAGAAAAAATAACTCGTTTGACTTTCCTAGGAAACTGCCTAAAAACTCCTGAATCTCCCTGTTTAAGTCATCTACAGAGAGATCTACCTTAGCTGAGAAAGATTCCCAAAGAGTCTGGGAATTTGACCTCCAAGTTCCAGATTATTAGACGGATCAAGCACTTGGAGAAGTTTTAAGTTTGCAAATTCACCAGGAATGTGACCATAAAGAAAACCCCATCTGAGATAGAGCTTTGTGAGGCTAGTAAGATTGAACAACCATTGAGGCATCAAAGAATTGAAAGAATTCTCCGACAAATCAAGGACTGAAAGTGAGGTGTTGAAGGTGATGGATGTCAATGAAAGTGGAAGGCCTTGAAGTTGACACCAATGTAACCTCAACTCCACCAGGGAAGGAAGCACGTTGACTGCTTGCAGCCAATTTGCTCCAACACCATCAAGCTTTGAATATCCTAAGTTGAGGTGTTTCAAAAAAGAAAAACCTGAGAGCCAATTCAGGCTCTGTGAGTGCAACTCCCATGGACCAGTGTTGCTGTATGAATCTGCATACAGGTCAAGGTATTGCAAACCTGACAGGTTTCCAAGTTGGGTTGGGATATCATCAGAAAATGATGCAAAAGAGAGATTGAGATACATCAAGTTTTGAAGCTAACCAAACCACTCAGGAATCTGAGCTCCTTCAAAATCATTGAAGCTTAGGTCCAAATGGTCCAAATGGTTCAAATGCAACAAGAAAGGATTGATCTTACCACCAAACAAGACCTTTTATAAGCCTCTGAATTGCCAACTCCTCCACCATTGGTTATTGGATATGGATTCCTGAGGTCAAGTCTGGCTGTTGCATTTGATTCCATTCCATTTACAGCAATCTTCACCAACCCAAGAAGCCAGCCTATCAGAAGGATCAGTTAGACTTGTTTTGAAGGTGAAAAGTCCCCTTCTCTCGGCGTCTAAGCATAAGACTTTAGAATCAGCCAAACAGAGTTTAATGATGTCTAGAAATGGAGACAACAAACCAGAGAACAAAAGCAAAAGATGAATGATAGCTGAATGAGTTGAGCTAGAACAAGCATTGATGGCCGTACTTGATAGGCTGTGACCAATGCTGTTTCACACAAGTGGATTTTATAGAAGGTTGGGCTATATAGTGAAGTTGATGAGTGACCAAAGTTTCAATGTGTATGACCATTAATGGGAAACAAAACGATGAGAAAGATATTGTGTTCCCTGCTCATTTATCTAGTGGCATGCCCGCCTGCGCAACTGGTTATGTGGATGTTGTGAACAGATCATGCACTAGCTTAGAGATAACATAATTTAAAGATTAATTTTTTTAAATATTTATGTTTTAATCAAAATTTTACACCTACACATCTACTAATAATTTAATTGATTATCGTGTATTTTTGGGATTAACCTTTATCAATAAAATTACAAAATATAAAGAAACTTTTATCATATACTAAACGTACTATTACTGATTGATCTCTCAAATTTCGAATAACACCTAATCTAATTGAAATTTTAAATAATAAAAGTAAAGAAAAAGGTGAATTGGACCACTGCCCTCAGTAGTGGTTTATATTAAATTCAAAACTAAATGATCTTAAAATTTTCCAAGTTGTTGAAGAGTGTAAAACTTTCCTTATTTATTTTTTTCTTTTAATAATTTTTATAATATTTGAGTACCTTCAAGAACAAACTAGAATTGTAGATTAATGTTACAAGATAAATACCATCTATAGATGTGAGCTCTGCTTTCAACAATTTTGTAGCATGTGAGCATTTAACTTTATAAAATCATTTTTTTTTTAATTATTTTTTGAACTAGCTTGAAAGGCCTATTTGTTTTTGAGGTCTAAAATCTTAAAATGACTTAAATTTTAAGTTTGTATTTATAGGTTAATAAAAGACTGAAAATTCATCTACAAGCAAAAAAGTCATTATCCTTCACTTTTGTGTCAAGACTATTATGCTCTGATAAAGTTAATTTAATTTAATTATGTACATCCCCCAATTAATATATGTAATATGTGATTGTATATCTTCTCAGACACTTTAGAGCTAGGAGTTCACAACTCACCAACTTTATTTTATAAATTTTATGTGAGTAGTTTTTTTTTCCTTCATTGTGGGGTAATTGT